>MU225180.1:1302702-1312719 GCA_018584345.1 Thuja plicata | reverse complement strand
TATATATATATATATATATATATATATATATGAATATATTTAATTTTTATTTCATGCTACATAAATGAGACTTGCATTTCATTGTATATGCTTATCTTTGATCGATCAACATTTGAATATAAATATAGGAGAAATGATAGTATAGAGGCATGTCTCCTTAAGGAGACATGACTATATTATCATGTCTCTTCATAACCTTATGTGCTATTAGTTAACCGATAATACTGATTGGTATTTAGCAGCTCAAACAATACATAGTGAAAGGCACTCGATCGATCATAACATAATACCCGATCTGTGTTATTCCAAGGAGCCTGATCAGTGTGTAGTAGAAGTGCCCGATTGGTATGTTATTATATGCTAATCATGTCTAATGATCGGTGTGCATAACTGATACTAATCAATGTGATAACAAGTCATAACCGATACATAGCAAATCGGTATGAGTTATATTTGCATATTAAATTGATTCTTTTATTTGATTAAACCGATATCAATTCGGTATGTAATATAAGATTAACATTGTTTATATTATCAACTATAATATACATTATACATTTTATATGTATATTGATATATATAATAATAGCATTATTATTATATATATTAATATGCATATATAATGTAGAATAATATTATCTCATATTGTTTTAACAATATTATCAATTCAATGATGTTTATTTAATTCAATATAATAATAAATATGTATATTAATATATATAGTAGTAATGGCCATTATTATCATATATATATTAATATACCGGTTATTTATTTTCTCATAATATTATGATCATTTTATCTGATCGAAGCTATAAACATCCACAAAAGCAAAATCAGTGGGACTACGATGATTTTGAGACTATCACGACTTTGAACATGTTCCCAGGACTAGGTCAACTAGGTCAACATGTTCCCTGCACTTTACAATGATTTGAGTTATAGATTGTAGCTGGGGTCCTGAGCTTTCCAGATCCAAATCCCAAAATTGGGGCCACCTATTCTTGCACATAGAAAAGAGAGGAAATGTTGTGTAGAGAAGGGTTTGCCTCAGTCAAACCCTAGTTGAGAAGGTCCTAACCTTGGGTAAAATGTTTGTTCCCAAACATAGCTTTATTTGGTTTGAATCCAAATATTTGTACTGCAGTAATTTACTCCACAAAACGTCTGGGTTCTTGTACATACACCAAGGTAGTTTCGCCTCGAGGGCTAGGTTCTGTAGTGAGGTCTTTGATACTGGCTCCTCTTTTTGTTTTGTCATGTGTAACTTTATTCCATCAAATTAATGGAGTTTACTTTCGCTCATTAGATCCTTGCCATATAAATTCCACGTGATGCAAATAGTTTTTGATTTGTGCTCTTTAGAAGTTCCTGACATGACAACGTATATATTGGTACAACTGCTAATACTGATTTTAGCATTGTGATGCATCCTCCTAGAGAAAGTCATTTACCTTTCCAATTGAATATTGGAATGCATTTTTCTAATGTTGTGTTCCACAATTTGCCTTTGATAACTCCATTAAATAGTGGAATGCCTAGATATTTTAAAGAAAATTTTTATTCATTGAATCTAAGCACTAATTTGATCCTGTGTTGGATTCCTTTTGATGTATTAAAGAAAAATATGCTCAACTTATTTGTGTTTATAATAACAAAATATCGTTTGCAAATATTTGGTGTGCAAAAGGTGGTAATTTTGTAGTATTTTAATTCCTTCCCATGAGTTTTGTTCTTTAAGTCTTTTTTTTCTGTACTTCGCGCATCAACCATAATCACAATTAATAATGGGGAAAGTGAATCCCCTTGTCACAGTCCTTTGGCTCCTTGGAAAAAGCCATGAGGGGAGCCATTTTGATATTTGAATATCTAGGCATTTAAATGCAACTATATATCCATTTTAACCATTCTAAACTGAAACCAAATTTATCCATTATTTGAATAAGAAAACGCCACTTTACCTTATCATATGCTTTGCTTATTTCTAATTTGAGAGGCATACCTTTAATATTCCAAATTGAATGGAGTACTTCATGTGCTATTATAATACCATTTGTGAACAAAGTCCCTATGTTCTTTTTGGATATACGCTTTAGAAGTATTGTTTGTAGTCGATTTGATATGATTTTATAAATTGTATTACATAATGATATTGGTCTATAGTCTGCAAAAGATTTCCCACCTAGTTTTTTTGGTATTGGTACTATAATTTGTGATATTCAAGTCTTTAAGTATTGTAGTTTTCTTTCTAGATTCTTCGACCATAAGCCATCTATCTACTCTCGTAAATGCCAACATTCTTGAAAGACCATTGTTGTGAATCTATTTGGTTCGGGTGCTTTATCAAGATGTAATTCAAAGGTAGCTTTCTTGATTACTTCGATTATAGTTGGTCTCATTAGGAATTTGTTGTCTTTCTCTGTCACAATTGTTGGTATGTTTTGAATGAAATTGTTGTGTCGTGTATCTGATTCCCCCATAAGCCTCCTAGGACGTTTTGGAAATATTCTACACCTACCTTTTGTATTTTGTGGAGATCAATAGTGATGCTCTGCTTGTCTCGTTCAATATAGGTGATTTTTTTTATTGTTTTGTCTGATTTTTGAGGTACTATGGAAAAATTTTGTATTAAGATTCCCCTCATTTAACCACATTTCTCTAGATTTTGATCTACAATAACTTTCCTCTCTTCCCAGAATTTCTTTATATTCACCCATTGGAGATTTTTATTTTTCAAATTTTGTTTGCCATTCCATTTTGTATTGTTGTGTTATGCAATTCGGTTATGTCTTTTTCCACTTTTATTTTATTTTCAAAGATGTTTTTGAAATCGGATTTGTTCCACGGCTCGATTTTTCTTTAAGACTTTTACGTATTTTATGGAAGACGTAGATTTGAGATCCCCTTTTTGTAAATGGGTTCTTCCCACCATTTTCTCATATTTAACAGTAGTTCTAGATGTCTGGACCACAATCACTCAAAATGAAACTGAGATTTTTGTCTGTTAAAACCTTCAGGGATATCTAATTCAACTAGGTAGTGGTCTAATTCAACTGGTGGTGATGTTGTTCCTATCCCATCTGTGGATGCTAGTATTGGCCAGCCCTGTTTTTCAAATGCCTGCTGTTAATTCTTTGGCTCGGCAGGATGATGCTCTGAAGGTGGAGGATGGATGGACAACAGTTGAAGGAAAGAAAGTTACGTCCTCCACGCCTTCTTTCGATACGAACTTACGATCACAAAAGGTTGGGCTAAAATGCAAATCTTGATAGCCCTTTGTTGGTTTGCTTGTCTGGTCTTTGTTCCACTTTGTGGGGACTTTTGTTAGTTCCCTTTGACTTGACTGGTGGTGCTCCACAGTTTTTGTTTGTCCCTTCAATGCTCTATCTTTCGCTGTCTTTTTTGTTAAAGGTTTCGGGTCCTTTCAAAACCTATTTTTACTTAATTACAACTAGGTAGTCTAAAATGGGAGTTTGATGAACCAATAATCTTGGGAGACTAGGTTTTTTGATCCAATCTTCTGATAGAAGAAAATAATCTAATCTTTCTGCTATGTTTGTAAAAGTGGTTCACCTATTGTTCCATGTAAAGTTACCATTTGTCGGTTGATAATCTATGAGTTTATTGTTTGTACAAATGTTTGAAAGTCTTTTTGGACTTGAGGTATGTGCCCTATTCCTCCTAATTTCTCTCACAAATTCAGAATTGTGTTGGAATCTCCTAATGTGCAATTGGCTTGGATCAATGTGACATTAAGGGTAATTTCCCTCCATAATTTGTTTTTATCTTTAGTTTTCACAAGGCGATATACATTGATTATAGTAAAGAAAAGAGATGTTTTCAAGCTTTTGACTTGATAGTTGCCAATAATTTGAAAAAAAAATCTATTTCAATGTGTACATGATTAGACTGTCATAGGATTCCCATGTTGGAGTACACGAAACACTGAGAGTGAGGTGAATCAGTGTTCCTATGCAATTTAAATTACAACTCAACTTTTTCAAGAATAAATCAGAATTGCATATGAACTTAAAATATAATCTTTTAATATCATTAAGTATGATGAAATAGAATCACACATCAACATCCAAAACACAATGCTCACAATAAAATTATGACAGTGATTTTAATGAGTGGAAAACCCCCATAGGGATGAAAAACCACTCGAAAAGTCTCACTAGCTTAATCATAAATGTCTCACTCGCAAAGCTTTACTAGCTAAATAAAACATGTCTCACTGGCAATCTAAAATGCCTCATTGGCAAAACAATATTTAATTCAAAATAAGTAGTGTATGACATCTATTTCTCAATATATCACCTCCCTAAATATCTCATTAGGCTTGAGATTCAGGATTACATGAGGTCACAAAATGTTCACACCATAATGGTTGAAGAACACATCATGAGGTAAAACCATGCATGATATAAAAAATAACTTTTACAACTGAGTATTAACAAAATATGAATCTCCACAATTATATGAACATACAAATATGCTACTGGATCATTGAACCCAACAATGTCAAATACATCAATTCCAAAGACAACAATCTCCTTCAAACCCTTCACAATAAAAACTTTTTGAATAAGCAAAGTTCTTTTCTAACAAACCTGTAAACCTAATTCAAAATGAAAAACGTTTGTAAACATTTCTTGAAGATACCCAATATATCTTTCAATCATGAAAAATCCTCAGAGATCTTACTTCCAAAACAAAAACCTCTTTACTTTTCACATCCCATTTCATACTTCACATTTCAGAAAATGAAAAAACCTTCAAGAGTATCTTCTTCAAAAACAAAAACCCTTTTCTTCTCTTTTTACTATTCTCATTACCCTTTTATAGAAGAAATGAAAGCCCTTTTATAGCAAATAAAGCAAAGAGTAAGAAACTGCTAAACTGCTCATCAAAAAGAAAAACTGCCACTTTTCAAAAACTAAATTACTGTTAATTGAATAGCACCAAGACTTTTTCATTCACAAACAGTTTTTCCAACCAACCGTGGTGAAAATCCTTCAGAAAAACAAAACAAAACATTATTACCAGGCATGAGGAAATTGGTTGGAGTAACCACCATGCGGCCATTTCAACTGAATTCTCTTTTTCAGCTCAAAGTCATTGTTCTTCTCAACAACCAACCTTCAAAACAAACACTCTAATTAGAAAGCTCGTGCCCTAACTATGCAGTGGCTACGGTTTACTCATATGGCCAAAGTGCCAAAATAAAATAATAATAGTATGCCTTAATCGATACTCATGATGAATATTTGATTTGATTTTAGGTAGCCTTTATGCCACAGGTTTATACCACTGTCAAAACTAAACACAATAATGTTGTTAATGATGCCTTTGAAATGAAGACCTCGTGTATGTTTCTTTTCTTTTTTAACATCTTCATAATGTCGACAACCAATAAACTTTTGATAGAATGTATGCCATGATTAACAAAAAATATGCATAATGACTTAATGTCCAAAGTCAAATGAACCATCTCACTAGCCACTCGAATATGTCAAGGTCATCATCCCATTTTCTTTGCAACTAATTGACACCTTATCACTTGACAAATGTAACCCTCATTTACATTAAGTTATTAACAACTTAATTACCTTGTATATAATAAGTCACCAATAACTTATCAACAAGAAGTGATAAGATAATATGTATTATTAGTGTCAAGGACAAATAAGATGTAAATACCTCAAATATAACAAGGATACACAATTGTATCAAATGACAAAATGTAAAATGCCTTGTGAACGATGAAACCAAACTATGCCAAGAATAACATTATGTATCTTGTATACCTGTTAACTGTCGACTAAATGTCTGGAAGATAAGGCCAAGAATATAGAAGGAATGTCAAAAGTAATTTGCATCAATGCCAATCTGGTTCAAGCTAGCATCTTGTTCAAGGACAATCTGTCAACCTTGTTAGAATATAACACAAAAGTCTACTCAAAATGCAAGTATATCCCAATCAAACAAGACCATCATCCTGAGATCATATTGGTCTATAACCAATATCCAAATGAAATAAACAAGATTATCAACCTGTTGTGTTGAATAAGCATAGTGCATCAATCTGTATGTGTAAGAACACCAAGATTTTGTCATTAAAGACAACAAACTAATTATGCCAATGACTAATCAAGATCAATAAAATTGCAAAATATTGTGTCAAGTGGAATATGGCCAATATAGTAGCATCTTGAGATGAAACCAAAGATATCATATGACAAAATTAATGTTGTCATACCAAGATCAATAGGTACTATACCAACTTATCATGACATAATGACATATAAGATCAATAGGTACCATACCAACTGTCATGAATGTACAACTGTCATGATAATGTCTTACCAATGTCATAGCGTCATTCCACAATGAATATCAATATCATGTCATAATGGCATATCAACCCTCCATACCATATACCATCAAGAGCCACAATCTGAGGGAATGCCTAACCATATTATCTTAGGCAAGCATACAATTTGTGTCTTTGTCGTCAAGGACAACAACTAAGGGAGAGGACAACAAACTCCCCCTTTGTCTTTGATGGAAAAACACAAATCTCTCCCCCTTTTTGCATCAAAGATAAAGGGTGGAAAAAGATGTGTAAGGCCTCAAATATATATATACCAAAAGATAATGGACAAGTAAATGCATCATATAAATCTAGCCACGATGAAAAAGTAAGCACCAAGAAATAGATGCAAATTGAATAAGGATATACAATGCAGTAGAAGAAGAGAAATCAAACTGAGAATGGACAACCTAAGCTGATAGATATAGTATAAACATGAAAGCTCCCCCTGAACTGATGCAAGCATCAAGATGTGTGCTTCCCCTGAAGATACAATAAAGGTCAAACAATCTATGGTCAAAAATAAAATTACTGAACAAAGTTCCATCATTATTGTTTATTTCAACATTGCTCACTAGCTTCATATGATGTTATCAAAAATACACTCACCAAGTCATAATCTTGGAGACTACATCTCAGACAACTACATTTGCCAACAAACATTCACCTCAAGCAAGAAGGTCAAAATAATAGCAAACTATCCATCCCTAATCGAGATTGTAAACATTGTAATCATCACTGATATAGATTGAACATGTCATTGTCAAGAACAGTGGATCAACACCACTGTGACCTTTGAGAATCCACCAACGAGAGACACTCAATGTCGCAAAAAAAACCAATCCAAAGCAAATCAATAACACTAAGAAAATTACCATAGTACTACTATATTGACCAAAATCACAACCAAAAACAGGATTGTCATAAAAAACCATCCATTCACTGTAGAATGATATACTATTGTTATAAATGTGCACGAGGCAAGAAACTACACTACAATAGAGGTGTCATTGCCACCAACACAACCAAGCACAAGATGAAACACTGGCAAATGTACCTAACTGCCAAGTGATACCTGCACTCCCTTTTTTATGAAAACAATGCCAAAGAACAACAAGAAACACAATTTGGATAGCCTTGTGAACTATCAAGCTTTGTGTCCTGTGTTGATCTACAATACTCTCTATACTGCAATAATTGGGAAACGTGTATTTAATTTTGATACAACATATGTAAGTCATCATGAACCAATCTGAAGTAGCAAGAGAAGACCATGTATAGTGATTGAAGACCTCATCAAAGCAAAAGTAAACTTGGAAGTTGTGACCCAACATCATATCCACTTGTCCATCGTGAAGCAATGACTATGACAAAGTTACAACCTTAATGATTCTTAGTCTCCATATCTTGAAATAAGTTTACAACAATATTATTTTTAATAGCACTACACTTACACTTACTATCACTGCACTATCCATAATCTTACTCATAACTTCCTTGTTTTCTCTAGGGGCTGAAGGGTAAAACACTAACCTTCTCCCCCTTACCTCATGCTAATTTTTTACAAACTTTGTAATGTCTCTTGTGTGATATGCACAAGATTAGTTTTTCCTTCTTGACTTTGTTTTCTTCTTTGTACCTTCAAGGGCCCTTTCTTTTTCCAAACCTCCACGGAATCCTTCCTTTTCTTGTTCAAAGTACTTGTTCTTTTGTTATACCTGCACTATTGTACTTTACGCCAAATGTTATTACATCTAAAACATATAACATGACGACCAACGAACAAAGTCGGGTCATCTCTTTCCATTTCTTTAATTGAGATTAACTTTATGCAAGCGAATAAAGTCGAGTCATCTCTTTCCATTTCAAATTCTAGTAGCATTTAAAGTTTTGATCCAATGATACATAGGCAATCCCCTATCTAATCCTCCAAAGGGAGATTATTTAACTGAATCCAAAATGCTTGCTCTTGTTGGTGCCATCAATTAGGGATTGAAATTTCTTTCCCATTTTTGCACATATACTGGTTTGTCCTCAAACCACCATAATATTGTTTCTACAATTTTGTTTCTATAATCTTATGATTCTAGGGTTACTGCAAGAAAATTGGAAGGAAATTAATTTTTGCTCTTGGTCCCCAATATTTGTCAATCCATTCTTTGATTTCTCTTTCGCTCTAGTTGTCCTCAATGATTTGTGTTGTTAGTGTGCATGTCTCCAAAAATTCAGCTTCTTTATCTACAATTGCCACTACATTGATTTCAATGGATGTCCATCTGGTTTCTGGAGTAGAGACGATTTCTTTTGTCCCAGTTCGCCTTCTGACTGTATTGTTTGATGTATTGGTAACCACCTAAGGGGATATGGTTTACACCATGGACAAATTCAGGTGGGTAAGCTTTAGAAAAGGAAGTTTTCTTTTTCTCTGCTTTATCTTTTTCGATATATTTCGGATAGTTGTTCATATGAAAATAATTCACTCGGGAAGAGAAGACCATTTTTTATTTTTGTCATTTAGTTGACATCTTATGAAGACACATCTCACTAGCATTTTACCTTAAATATATTAAAAACAAAATGTACATTTTTGTGTGCTATGAAAGTAAAATCTATTATTTATGAAAACATGTTTAGAGTATTCATTAACTATATGAACCGTCATGAAAACACACTCACTGCAAGATCAAAATTATAGTATAAATTGATATGAAAGGACTATGGAAAGCTATAATGCTACTGTACAACTTGGATCTGAAACTACTTCTATGTAGATGTGATGAAAAACTAAATTAAACATGATGTGCAATTTCTTAGAAATCTCATATTGTGGTTTGAAGCCCTTATGCTACAATTTTATGTCAACTAAAATGTTTTCTTTTTGCATATAGTGAATATCACCTTGGCAATAGTATTATGTTTCACTTGTATATTGGCAAAGAAAATAGACTAGCAATCATATATTAAGTAACACTAGAATTAGGCTTGATGAGCCAATTCTGATTTTAGCGTATTCATGTAGTTGCATATTCTTGTCAACATAGCATTACAAAAAAATAAATAGAAACCCGCAACTCTTCAACAAGAAGAGAATTTATTAGGCTTAAAAAAATTATTTGCCAACCCAAATGAGCCTCAAACAAAGTTTTAAATTCAACTTGTGTTGTATGAGGATGATCTACGCCATTAGAGACAACATGTATAATTATTAGAATGGTTTCATAATACACTTTATAAGAATCTTTCTTATGCTTAACCAATTGTAGTGTCATGAATTGCATATCACTGCAATTTCACACTACACAAAACCTCCCTTTAGCCTTAAAAAATACATCTTTTTAATTATGTTATGATCTTTTCCAAAATGCTATTATTTTAGAAAATTTGTAATGTTTTATGGTTTTTGAGTTCGATTTCCTGGACATTTGTGTGACGTGCTACCATCGCGCAAAAAGTGTGATTCAACCAAAGTAACGAGAATCAAAATCGTCTCAAAATCGGCAAGGCCGAATCGAATCGGGAATCGGCCATGAATCGGAATCGAATCGGCAAATTTAAAAAACCCTTGAAATTTAGAGATTTTAACAATTTAAAACTTATTTCATGCACCCTTTATTGAATATAACTTAAACACACTATAACATCAT
>MU225180.1:1285614-1302652 GCA_018584345.1 Thuja plicata | reverse complement strand
TCACATACGTTACACGTAAAATGTAAATTGTAGCTGAAGTAAATAGAAATCATAACATCAGTTCAAGTATCATTGTTTGAAGTTCAACTAATGGATTAATAATTTATTGATATTTGTCTTCTTCATCATCATCATCTATATGGAGCCTACTAAGACTCGAAGGTTAACCTTTTCCCACTTTTATCAGCACAGTTTCCACCCCAAATTATTATTTTATCACCTTGCCATGAACATTTGTTATTGTTCTAATCACCTCTTTCTATTTGCACAATCCGGCTTTAAATGATTAATGCAACTAAATCTTTTATTATTTGTTTGACTGATGAATCGCTGCCCTTCATAGATTGACTGACTAGCTAATTGTACCATAATCGTTGCTTGTTCCTCTCCATATAATATATACGTTGTTGTTAGTAAACCTTAATAAATCGAATCATAACTAGTATAGGATCGCTAACATTAATTTACTGATTGCTTGTTTGAAAGATCTTCAATCACTGTTGTATGATGGTCTATTTTTTGTCGACAACCATCCAGAATTACTCTTCATGGTCTCTTCTGTTTGCACTTTGCAACGAATCCAGAATACCATCTTCACCTTATTATGGCTCCCGGCTTGTGATATTATTGCTACGAGAAAGTAATTATGAGTTTGCAGCATCTTCATTGTTCATCAGATACTACAAGTAAATCTTTAAACAATTAATTTTGTCTGTCAAGAGTCGAGACCACCTAGCTTAGTATGTACTTTTTATAAAAAAAAATGTATTTTTTTTTATATTTTTAACTTCATGTCGATTCATGGAGGTTCCCACATGGCGATTCAGGCGATTTTTTTGCATGAATCGCCTGAATCGGCGATTCACGCGTTCACGCCCAGGAACCGCCGATCTGATTCACCGGCTCCCAAAAAATCGGGGAGGGTGAATCGAATCGCGATTCAGGCGATTTTAGGGCGATTCTCGTTACTTTGGATTCAACAGACCATTCAAACATTACGCTTCCTAGAATCCGCAAAGATAACATGGTTGTAAAGTAAGTCGAGTCTCACAAACAAACCCAACCTTCTATCTTGGGCTAAAAACCCTCCATTTGAAAAAATAAGGCACCAATTACAAGAACTTACAACCCTTGTACATTTCTTCTGCACACCTTTACAAAACCTACAAATTGTTATCGTCTTTAGTCACTGTGTCACCAACATAACTCTTCTCCATCGGCATAGGATATCTACTACATAATCACTTCATTCCAGAACAATACTTAGTATTGTGTACATACTCTACTCAACATCAAAATTATTTCTTTCTTGTCAATGATACATGCACCATTCTCTCTGCATCGTGCCTTTTTTTACATTTATTATCGATAATACTCACTGTTTATCGACCTTCACCTTCCATAAATAATTACTACTATCGATGGGATAGTTAGAATTGGTTTCAACTGTTTTATAATTGCGTACTTAGTTATAGCTAAAACACTTATCGAGCAAATACATTTTCAATTTTATGTTTCATTGTTTCCATCAACCAGCAATAAACAAACACATTGCAGACTGCTATTATTTGCAACTTCCAATGACAGATGGCGACATCAGAATTGATAAACTCGGTACTTGTCAAAACTCTTGAATAGAGGTGACGTGCAAAGAGGCAAGATGAGTTTATATAGGACACGCCACTATTAATATATTTCAAGAAATGAAGCATGACAAATGACTGTGCATTCAACATACACAATCCATGATTTTTTAGTAAAGTTCATCTCTCCATTCGAATAAGGCAAAGAGCAGACCGAAAACACCCAATAATATTTGTCACTTTATATTTTCTACTTGCTTCATGTAATTGCTAGGCTCTTGTCACCAACAAATACATATTGGTCAAGTCTTCGTTTTCTTCATATATGTTATGTAATTGCTTGTTATTCATGTTGATTATGTGAACAAAAGTTTGAAAGTGTTCTTAAGAAATACACAAAAAGAATTTGATTCCTTTACCAATGCAGAGGACAACCATTCATTATCATTCCCATCTGTCATTTTCAAGCAAGAAACTGCCTTTGAAAATGTTCTTGTTTCTTTCTTAAACAATCCCAACACCTTCGATGTCTGAAGATTCTTATAGTCATTATTCATCGTTGATCATTGTTAGTTGTCCACTTCAACTTCTGTAGGATTTCTCAATGAGCAATGACACTACCGTGCTATCTTTTATGACAAGATATATTTTGTTGTCTTTTATTAATCTTTGCTTATTCTTAAATGCAAGTGTATAATTGTTGCTGATTATTACCTTCCTTAATTCAACCGCTCCAGCACTGGGGTTCTCTTTTCCACGGTAGTAAAAGAAATCCCACAATATATGACATTCTCCTTACTGGGAAGTCTGTTCATTTCAGACCAATATTCTTTACAGTGGAAAGTCAGTACTAAGAATTGATCACTCTGGTTGCAAACATATTACTTGAGATCTCTGATGTTATCAAGTATCAAGTACAATGTTGGAGACAAAAATTCAATCAACAATGATGCAGATAAAAGGTATATCACAATGAATTTGAACATTTAAATCAGATATAATAGTGATCTGTACATAACTTAACATCAACGACAAAATATTCTAACAATCTCCCCTTTTGGCTTTGATGTCAAAACCACAGAAGTCAATGAAACATCAAATCTGAAACATGAAGAAAATCTAAAAGCATCAACTTCATAAGTGAACAAAATGACAAATCTGAAACATGAAGCAAATCTGAAAGCATTAAAGCATCAACTCTAAAATAACAAAACACTTCAACATCTACAAAACAAAACTGAAACATGAAGCGAATCTAAAAGCATCAAAGCATCAACTCTGAAACAACAAAACACTTAAGCATCTGCAAAACAATGATCTGAATCTCAAATAAAAATGCACCTTCTCCCCCTTTGACATCAATGACAAAGGGTTATAACAATATACTCCCCCTAAGCAGATGCTTATTTGTGAACTGAATTAGAGAGATTGAGAAACCAAAACCCCAAGCTTCCATCTATGTCGAAGCCAACTTTCATCAATCTGCCCAAACAAACAATGTTTATCTTTTACCTCTCTAGGATCGTAGACATTACTTTCTATTCTTTTGCCTTCAGCGACCAACTTGCCTGAATTAACTTCTCTAATGTCACACCCATGAGCATTAAACATAGCAAAATACTCATTGTCACACATTTGACTGACACTTAGCAATTTATACTTCAATCCTTCAACATACCAAACATCATGTGTCTTTAAAGTATCATTAATGCTCAAAGTACCTTTACCATGAATTTGTATAGATGATCTATCACCAAACTTTACTACACTGTTCCAACTAGTAAAGGTAGTAAACTTACTCTTACATTGTGCCAACTAGTAAAGTTAGTAAACTTACTCTTATCACATGTCATGTGGTAGTAGCTTTCTTTCTTCTTCACACTTTATTTGTTTCTTTCTTAAAGAACATATTCTCATCCCTTTTCTTTTCAGCAAAATCCATATGACAATTCTTTGCAATATGACCAACAATCTGACATTTAAAACAAATCATACTGAAATCTTTCAAGTAATCAAAGGGATTTTGACTCACATAACCGATTTTCCATCTTGGTACAACCCTACAATTAGTTGCGTTATGGCCAAAGTAATTACAAAGATTACAATAACCATAAAAAAGAATAGAACTTGTTTGTCATTTTTCTTGTGGGAAAATGTCATTGTGAATATCTCTATTGCCTCTAAACCTTAATAAATTCATCACTATTGTTCTTTTCACTTACATAATTACTAAAAATTTGACCTTTTTCAAAGCCCAAACCAGATTTACCATTATTTAACCTTTGTTTGGTTATCATTTCATCTAACAAATCTGAACTCTTCTCAAACTTAATTTCTCTATTAGAAACCATCTTCAATTGTTTAAGTTCATTCCTCAAATTAATTACTTCACTTTCCATAATTAAACCATTTTCAGATTTTAACAAGAGTTGAAAATTGCTTACCTCCGCTTGTGTTTTACATTCTTCAATTTCTATCTTTAAATTGATGATCATCCGGTATCCCTCTTCAAGTTCCTTTTGTAGGGCATTACATTCCTTCAATGCCGACATCTTTTGTTGAAAATTCCCCTTCTTCAATCTTCTAATTTCTGCTAAGGCACGCAATACCTCTCCTTCGAGACTTATTTCACCTTCTTTGACATCATCTTCATCACTCTGATATGATGAATCAATTGCCATGAAATTTACTTCACCATCAAATTCATCACTGTCCTCTGAGCTTGAACTTCCTTCTTTAATGCACAAATTTTTCTTCGTCTTTGAGAAATTTCATTGTTTGTAAGAAGATTGGCCTTTATTCTTCTTTTTGAAATCCTCATTGTCTTGATCATCTTTGGCATAAGAACACTTAGCAACAGAGTGCCTAATCTTCCAACAATTGAAGCATTTGAAGGGTAACTTCCCATTTGTACTTTTCAAAACACTTTTTGAGTTTCTTTACAAGTTATGCAAGCTCTTCATCCACATCATTATTTGACTCTGAACTTTAATCTTTTGCCTTTTTAGTTGCTTTAAAAGCCTCTTCCCTCTTTGCATCTTCTTCACCAACCATCCTCATTTCGCAAGTCGTTAGGATGTCATGCAACTCATCAACAGTAATCTTGCTAAGATCTCTTGCTTCCTCTGTGGCAAAAAAAATTGCATTTTACTTGGAAAGTAGAGATCTTAAAAAAAATTGTATAATCACAGAGTCGTTCATTTTTTCTCCAAGACCCCTGATTGCATTTACTATCTCATCAACTCTGAGGAGATAGTCTGCAATTTGTTCTTCTTCCTTCATGTTCAACCCTTCAAACATAGCCTTGTAAGTTTTCTTTGATACCACTAATAGGGAGTTGAGTTGGCCATTTCTCCCAAAAGATGCATTTATTCAAGAATTCACTACCATCCCAGTTAAGGATCTCACAAGCGGCTGTTAAACCATGTCACAAATCCTAAGGGGATATGCTAGACACTTACCAACTGGCCTTCGAACACAATTCTTTGATTGAGAGGGGGGCAATGAATCAATAGAATATAAAACTTTTGACCCTCAACAAATTTAAACTTTTAATGAACTTTATGAAACTTCAAACTAATAACTGAAAGGAATTGGAATTGATACAAGAAAGAGATGCAATCACACAATAAAGACAATACACAAGATTTTACGTGGAAACCTAGGATGGGAAAAACCACGGTGAGAAATGTTGCTTGGATCTATTGTCCTAATCCAGCCTCACATATAATTCAATTAGTATATTTAAGGGTACCAACCCTAAGGAATCACCAAACCCCTATCTTAAGAGCACCAACTCTTTCTGACCTGAGCACCCACTCAATATTCAAAAAGCACCAACCTTAAGAATACACAAATTACAATTCTTTCCAGTACACATCTCACAAATTAACATATGTTGCTCTCTTTTCTTACTGCAATGTCTACACAAATATGATCAATTTATACAGCGACATTATTGTTAAAACAATTCTTAAACTTTTAATATTAGTGTTCAAAGAACTTACAACCCTTGTACATTTCTACATTTCCTTTGCACGCCTTCACAAAATCTGCAATTTTTAATTGTCTTTAGTCACTGTGTCACCAACATAGCTCTTCTCCATCGGCTTAGGATATCTACTGTATAATTACTTAATTCCAAAACAATACTTAGTATTGTGTACAGAGTACAGACTCTACTCAGCATAAGAAAAATTTCTTTCTCATCGATGATACATATGCACCATTCTCTCTATATCGACCTTTTTTTACATTTATTATCGATGATACTCACTTTTTATCGACCTTCACCTTCCTTAAATAATGATTGCTATCGATAGGATAGTTAGAATTGGTTTCAACTATTTTATAACTAGGTATTTAGCTTCAACTAAAATACTTATCACTTAATATATGTCACTTAATATCTTCAACTTGCTTGATGTAATTGCAAGGCTTTTGCCGGCAACAAATACATATTGGTTATGTCTTCGTGTTCTTCATATCCGTTCTGTAATTGCTTATTATTCTTGTTGATTACGTGTTACTAAAAAATACACATAAAAAGACTTTGATTCCTTTGCCGATGTAGATGATGCCACCATTCATTATCACTCACGTCTGTTATTTTCAAGCAAGAACCCACCTTTGAAAATGCTCTTGTTTCTTGCTTAAACAATCCTGACACCTTCGTCATTACTTCGTTGTTTGAAGATTGTTATAGAGTCGCTATTCACCGTCGATCATTGCATGTTGTCCACTTCGACTTTTATGTCTTTACTTATTCATAAATGCAAGTGTATAAGCGATGCTAATGATTACTGTCCTTAATTCAACCGCTCGAGCACTATCATTCTCTCTTCCACGGTAGTTAAAGAAATCCAACAATATATGTCGTTCTCCTTATTGGGGAGTGTTTTCATTTTAGACCAATATTCTCTACGGTGGAAAGTCAGTACTGAGAATTGATCACTCTGGTTGCAGACATATTATTACTTGAGATCTCTGATGTTATCAAGTACAATGTTGCAGACAAAAATTTAATCAACAATAATGTAAATAAAAGGTATGTCACATTGAATCTAAACATTTCAATCAGATATAACAACGATCTGTGGATAACTTGACATCAATGACAAAATATTCCAACATTAGTATCTTTATGTAAGCTTTAATAACATAGTTACTGCCTTTCCATTTGTTGCAATGTATTTATTATCTTTCTTCAATATCCATTATCTGCCTTGGATGTCCGTGGAAGTAGGAATACCAATTCAAGAGTTTGATTGAGGCAAACCTCTTAACACAACCACCCAACCCTTTCTCCTTATTTTCTTTGTGTGTAAGTTCTGTAAGATTCTTGTGGATTCATAACATTGGTGATTTCTATTCTTGACTTACTCACTTGGTCATTTTTATAAATTATTATTTTGTTTGTGCTTCATTATGTCACTTTCCCTGCTATTCTTATCTTGAAATTTGTGCAGGTATACATTTAACGTAATGTTGCAGAATCCGGTTGAGACAACCATGCATCACATTATAGTCTGTGCATGGTACTGGCATTTGAGATAGAGGGCTCGTGCAATCTACAAAATACTCTTACACTTCTATATTTTTTTGTTTCTGTAGTAATTGGATTTCATTTTATAAACCAAAGTAGATTATTGTACTTTGATATTTCAATTAAAGTTAACTTATTCAAAATATAAACCAAAGTGTTGTTACACTTTTGATTTATCTTAATGTAACAGGAAATCAAACTCTCAAAGGAAGCATTCTCCTTTCATAGAGTTTTGTTTCTGCATTACATTAATCAAACTAAGCAAAACATAGTCAATTGTAAATTTAAATATCGTTTTGAAAAATAATTTTTAGATCAATCAATTGGAAATCATTCATGATTAAGGATTATGTCGGTCTTATTGCTTTGGTAAAACTACACGTGTAGGAATAATGCAATTGTTGTAAGAGCTATAAAGTACATTTAAAAAAAATTGAAATGGGTCATCTCATGAATGATTTTTTCCTTATTACCTTATTTGAACCATCTTCAATGAGAATTAAACTAGATCCTAAGAATGACAAAAAAATTCCTCATGAACTTTAGTCAATGTTTTCAAACCCCAATGAGTCACTTAACAACATTTTTAACTATCCAAAAGCTTAAATGAGAATATTTATCTTGAAGTTTAAGATTATTCAAAATAGAGGGTTTTTTATCATTTGCTTCTATATTATTTTTGTAACAATATTATTTTATTTCAATCATTGTACTACCTCCTCCTTAATAATTGTATAATTAGCATTGATTCCCCTTCCGTTTGCATTCCGTTTCTTAGCCAATCTTATTCTTTTTGAGAAAGTCATTGCTTTTATCTTGATAAAATACCCCACTCAAAAACTAAATGATAGATTTGTAACTTTGTCAAAATTTGAGTTTAATCTACTTTCCAAAAGGCTTCTTCCACATTTCATTATGCTTTTTTAAATTAATCCCATATATAGATCAATAGCGTATCTCAATTGAATTTCACCAATCTAAAATTTCTTTATCTACTTTAGATGGACCATTTGATTGAGGAATATATATGTATTCCATAATCTTAACACCATTTTTCCCTTATAAACTAAAAGAGCATTAACCATATATTTCTATTGGGTCAAATAGTGCATACTTCACACTTTCCCTCCATGTTTTGCACATGTTTTAGAGTACATCACTGATGAACACTTTACCCCACTTTGACCATTATTAGGTCTAAAACACTATGTTCACCCAAGCACAATCATTGCTACTAATAACTCCTTGTTCCACCCATGTTTGCATCATTGTCATGTGTACACCAACACACCAATGCTAGTGTTCCCAATGATTTTGAACCTCAATCAAATGGCTATGTTAATCTATATTAAAAAAAACTTTCCATTTTTTCGAAGAGATCCCAACTCATTCTTCTTCCACCCTGTTGAGCCTAACACACATTTGCAACTTCAAAACTCCTCCATTAAACATGCACACCACATACATACTACTTTAGTTGTGCTTCCCCTACAACTACGACTACATACACCTCAGATGTCCTCTACATCCTGGCCAAATATGCATATCCTTACCACTTCAACTAGCTTCTACCATTTCTACCAACACTTTCGCAACAATAAAAACCATGGCTACTAGGTGCAATAGAGTACAAGTGACATGGAGTTTAGATGTTATTGCCTACATCATAAATGTGCACTCCAGAAAGCAATGCTAAAAGAGCTCACCAACACCCAAAGGAGGTCTTTAATGGCCCCTTTCGACACCAATTCCTAGAACAGATCACCAACACCCAAAAGAGGACATTGTCCCTTACTAATTTTCCTGAAAAATTATATATGTAAAAAAAACTCCTCCATTCAACTTTCTAGCCTTCACAACTTCTAGATTTTAACTCATTACAAATACATATTGTCTAATAATATGCTCTTATTTTATGTTTTTTATTGGAAATCAACTATCATGTTTTCTTCTACTATGAATAAAAATGGTCTATGAATTAATTAATTATTATTTGATAGAAATAAAATTGATTAAAGGATTAAAAACATTTTATAATTAAAAGTAAACACGCCTTTAACTAGTAGTGTTTTATTTTTGTCGCAATTTCAAATTATAATAATTGAACTTATTGTCCACGTGGCCTTCAAACTCTCATTTTGAAATCGTTTTGGCCACACTTGCATCCACTTTCTTTGTAGGATTTCCCATCCTACTATTTTAATAAACATTATGTCCTCAAAATTCTAAGCCATCGTACAATTCATAGACACATTAGCCTTGTCATCTTAACATATTTTTATAAAAAGAATATCTTGAAGAGCCATAAAATCGTTGAGTGAAAGTGTCATATCTCAATGTCTTTCTTGAATATCATAGCCACAAAATAAAATTTAAAAAAAAAATCCTTCAAAATTCCATGCTTGATTAGCACATTCTTGACTACAATTGCATTACTTCCCCTTTAGTGTTTTGCAAGAATTCTTCATATGCATACTTAACTAAAATGTCCCATGATTCATCATTATCCCATATTAGTTGATCATTCCCTCTCACACGTCACTTAGGTTACCTTTTAAAATATTTTCTAGAAGTATACGTTACCTTTTAAAATATTTTCTAGAAGTATTGGTTACCTTTTAAAATAATTTCTAAAAGTAAAAGTTTACCCTAAACCAAAATCGGAGTGTTTTTTTACCTTGTCACATCATGTCATTTTTGAAGAAACCTTTAGATCAACAGCTCTCCATTTTGACCTTAAACAAACAAATTTCTTTAAACTTTAAATGTCGTCCAAAAACAAAGCAACTAATATAAATAAAAATGGTCTATGAGCTAATATATTGTTATTCTATATAGAAATCCAATTGATTAAAAGATTAAACACATTTCATAATATATGTTAACAAAAAAAATGATTAAACAAGATCTCATCTAATATGTCTTCCTGAGAGAAAATCTCCCTATTCATTTTTAATGATTTATTATAATACTTCAATTTTAATTTATTTTCCTATTTTTGTTGTAAAAAAAAACAATTATTGAATGTAAAGATTGGTTTGGGTGGATTAAACAATTTCACATCCCCTTTATTTTGGGCAAGGCTAGCGAAGTACTATTCCTCTCTTTTAAAATTGTTTTTCCGTTAATATTCTTGTATTGCTGGTGTTCATCTAAGCCTTGAATATGCCAAACTACTAGAAAAACCAATATTATTCCTTCGGTGCTCGATTACTTCTCACCTGGAATGAGCCTCTAGGCGCTCTTCCTGGTTCTTTTGTTTTCTGTTTTCTGCTTTCTTGTTATTGTTCTTTCCCTAGACACCGTTTGATGCTCCTGTTGTTGGTTGTTCTACTTTGTATGTTCCCAGTCCCTTAGACCCTTGGTGGTCTCTTGTTGGACATTAATAATTTATCTTATCTTATCTAATGCCTAAATCAACCATGTTATTACCAAAAACATTTTCAAAGCTTCTTTACTTAGAAATTACTTTTAAAAAGAATCTTGCAAGTTTTTTTTCTATCATATTACTTTTTTTCTTTACATCCTTCAATCTTCTATTATAATTTATAACATTTTGTGTCGTATACACATTTTCTACTAGTTTAATTTGTCTCCAAACTCAAATCTTGCATCCACGTGATCTCAAACCTAACAATAATAATATTGTGTTATCATCAAAATGAATTTGTTTAGAGATGATGTGTTTTGGGTTTTAAAAGGGTTTTGAGTTCACTTGCTTTTTTGTGTGACTATGGAACACTTTTTGGCATATGATGGATAGTCTTCTTGTGTTTCCATCAATTACATATTTATTGTGTTGAACTGGTTTGTCCTCCCACCTTTGGTGATGTGTTCCTCTTCAAAATGTCATTATAATAGATTATGCATCCATTACTTTTTTAAAACTACAATTGCTAGTAATGATCATGGCCCCCAAAAACAGTTTGCAAATTCATGCAAAAAAAATGTTTCAAAAGGTGATGAATCTCCCTTTGAAGATTATTTATTGATGCTATATTATGTAAGATTGAATTTAGTAATGATTATACTTAGATTGACAATGTGTGAGACAGCTCATAGGGAAAAAAAATGTTAAAAATAGAGCTCAATCCAATTGGCAACCTCATAGAATCAAGCTAGAACCGTGGCAAAATATGACCAAGGGTTTCTTTTTATTTAGCTTTACTAACTTGGAGCATTCTTCAACTATTGTCAAACATGAACCCTTGTTTATCTACGACACATTTAAATTGTTTTGTACCAGTCCTAGAATATTTTTGTGGTTGATAAAACAAACTCAAAATCCTCATTTGGATCAAGTTTCTTAGCTTATGATAATACGTCATTGGGGGTTTTTCCAATCACCTCCGTAAGCCTTTAGGTCACTTTGTATACCATGACCAAAATAAGTTGCCCACTTGTAAATATAGGTTTGGGTCAAAGTTGACCTCTCCGTGGCTTTACAGAATTTATTAAAATTCAAATATGAAAGAAATACTTGTCTTAGCAAGTGCTTCACATTAATCTACCTAACACATGCTTTCAATGCCAATCTATTGAACACGAGATTTAGGATCACCCTCTATTTCAAAATACCTATTTGATTACAAAACCTATAATGGATAACAACAAATCTATTTAGACAGTCTCAGACGGTTGGATTGGGGTAGCCAATAAGAAGGCTACTCAATCAAATTTCTACCAGCCATGTCCACTTGTCAAGTTACACCTGTGATATCTTACATTCCACGAGAAACCATTGTTTATTCTAGTTCATAGAAGACATTTGTAGTGACTCAACCTTAACAAACTCTAGGTAGGATATTTGGTTCAATAATTAGCCTCCTGTGAAAGGTTGTAACTCTTACAAAGGCTATAGTGGCGAAGAGTTGTGACTCCCTGAAACATAAGGTATAAAGGGAAGATCATTTCATTTGAGGAAGACATCATCCAAGCATCAAATAATCAAGCAATCTATCAATCAGCAAAAGATCAAATTAAGCCATCAGCAATAAATCTACCAATCCAACAAGCAATCAGTCTTGAATTTGAGGAAGTGACTTGCAAATAAGGAGTGGAGCCCCTCCCAAGTTCATAAAAAGATTTGTGGACAATAACCCTTATTTCTCCTTATCAAATTTGGACATAAACCCAAATCTTGGTAAAGCCTTGGAGGGCAAAAACCCTACTAGGGTGGACTAAAGTCTATTCAGGGTTTTCAGGATGAAAACCCTTCTCTCTTATCAGGTTTGGACAAAAACCCAAATCTTGATCTCGAGGACAAAAACCTTCCAAGGTGAACTACGGAGTTTTAAGGGAAAAAAATCCCTTGATCTTGTTACTGCTGAGTTAGGGACGAAAACCTCTGATTCAGCAGATTTGAAAGCATTTCCAAAGAATTCAAATTATTTTCAAAAGTATGTCTTAATTTTTTACAGCCATTATCATTTTGAGTAAGGATTATTATTTTAAGACAAAACTCAGGAATAACCTAAAAAGGGACATTACACATCTAATGATTCCACATAATCCTCAGTAAAATGTTATCGCTGAGCAAATAAATAGAAAAGTTGCTGAGAATGTTAGACAATGTTGTATGACAGAAAATGCGCAAGAAAGAACTAGAACCAAGGTGTTTTCAATGCATTTTATTGGTTGCAGTTTGGACTAAACAGGTTGTAAGCTTTTTAAACCATTTATTAATAAAATATTTTGCAGTAAAGATGTAATGATTGATGACAACCTAACATTCAATACCATTTAAAACATCACAGGGATCAATTTCAATTGACATGCAGTATGAAGTGGAGCTTCGCAATAATATTGAAAACACAAAAAATGAAGAGCGATCCTTACAGAATACGAGAATCCGCTGCAGATTGAAGAGGTGCAACTTGCAAGCATCAGACATATTCAGCCATATCAGTAGAACCTAAAAGTTTTGAATATGCGCCCCAATCCATTCATGGAGCATGGAAGGAAGATATACATTCAGAAAATGATTTGTTGAAGAAACAGAAAAAAAAACCTAGGAAATGACTTATTCACCAAGGAAAGCTACTGACAGTAAATGGATGGTGTCAACTATTTGGACACATTCTCTCCTGCAGCAAAAATGCCTTCTGTAAGAATTGCTGGGCATTACTGCAAAACTCGATTCAGAAATTCATCAATTAGACATTAAATTTAAATTTCCAAACAATAATTTGAATCAAAATTCTTACATCAAGAAGCCAGATGGGTTTGTTGCTGTTGCAAATGAGAATAAGGTCTGCTATACCTAAGGAGATAGTCTTAGATTATTTCTGAATTGTCCAGTTGCCGATCACCAAAAACAGGAAATGCATTTTGTTCCATATAATAATGCCATTGAAAGTCTGATGCACAGAATGATATGCTCATGACCCAATCAAGCTAATGCGGTGAGTGGTTTAAGGTAAGATCAATGCCACAGACGTCATTTTTGCAACTATTTTACATGTAAAGCACACCCCTGATTTTTTTTTTGAAAAGTTTGGCCATGTTTGGGAACCGAGTGTTTACTGTTTGCTGAATTCTTGTATCAGATTTCACTTTCCAATAAGATTGAACATAGAATGCAATGTATTGAAAGATAAAATAGAGCAAGAGGCATACAATAAAGTTAACTGTCAAGACTTCATTAACTTCATTAAAAAATATGAAATACAAAGGGCACACCTGAAAATAGGATTTTGGAAATTTTTATCAGCTTTCACCGAATCAAACTACATTGATATTAAGCATTATCTCCAATAGACTTCATCATTTAACATTTCTTTTCAACTTCAACAAATAGAAATTCCTTGAACAATAAACAGTACCAAATGCAGATTTGATTACTCAGAAAACCCACACCAAAATGAAGATTGAATCTCCAACAAAACCCACATACCAAGAGGAAAATGGCGCCCAAGCCTAGAGGGGTAATTTGCTCCCAAAAATGAGGTGTCCACCAAACTTGACAAATGACATAGTTTTTAGTCACCCAGGAGCTACAAATTTGATTCTTCATAACGCACAATGATGTAAAAATTATCCAAATGGTTAGAGTAAAAACATGGATTTCTTAAGGGATTTGGAGAACAGCACTGAGATTTTTAAATCTCATGGTCTGATTTGCAGATTTCGGGGATTCTGGCCGACCCTCCCCCTTTTGCATGAATGGGTAACTCGCAAGCGGGAACCATTGATTTCAGGTACTATTCATATCTTTCCTTTGGCAAAGGGGTTTTTCTTTGCAAAGTTTGATGTTAATGCGGATAGAACCAAGATCATTTGTGATCACTTTTTTTGCTAGGAGGATGACAAATTTATGCTTATGGCAAAACCTTGGCACCCTGATTTTAACCCTTCAACAGAAGTCTTTAGCAAGGTCCCTATTTGGGTTAGACTCCCTAACCTCCCTCTTCATCTTTGGCATGATTATGTCCTCGAGGAAGTGGGCGAGGCTTTGGGGGACTTTTTGATGTTGTCTCACGATTCCTACAGCATTTACCATTCTACTGTAGCTCGCATATTAGTTGATGTTGACTCTTCGCAGGGTCTTTCAGCTGAAATCAAAATTGAATCAACATTAGGATCATGGATCCGGCAGCTTGTTTATGAGGGTATTCCCTTCAGATGTCGTAACTGCTATAAAACTGGACACATCTTTGCTCAATGTGGCTTGGAAACCAAGAAAAAGAAATTTTCTCCTTCTTGGTGGAAGGGTGCCTCCTCAAAACATTACTCAGACAGGAAATGTTCCTCCATTCCTGGGATGAAGGATAATCTTGTTCAGTCTCCTGATGCCCCTTCTAATGAGCCCAACCTGGCTCCGCTATGACGTAATAGGTTTTGCAACCACAAGTAATAAACTTTGCCAGAACGTATCTCCTTATTTATATAATCAATTTTAAAATATAATTTTCAATCAAGGAACATCGCTATTTCCAGCATATTTATTATTGAAACGTCTAGTCTTTTGCTAAATTCCAAATTCACATGCACTTTCTTCAATAACAATGCTAACTCCCTTGGACAAATCAGAATATACCTTTTGTATTTTGCAAAATAGAATTCTGAAATTAAATAATGCCAATACCAAATGACTTAGCAAAATCTCAAAACCAACTACTGATTGAGTACATCCAAAAATAACCATTTCGTTTGCAATGGAATTGAATCGAACTGCTTCCTTGGCATATTGTAATGCCTCCACTAACCTTCCTCCTTGCTAGCTGGCCGCGGGCTGCAAAGTCATGTTAACGGCTCTGCATGCTAGCCTCGAGTTGTTTCCCTTTGTCAAGAAAGTCTGGACATTGTATGCAGCACCTACACATTGACTGCTATGTGACTGTGGTTTGCTTCCGCCAGCAATGCCGTCTCCATCCACATACAAAGCTGCCCTAGAGCAAACTCACAACACTCTGAATTTCTTATTCGCCAAAATCTGCGAGCTGGGAAGAATGTATATCGCCCACCAATAATGAATTTCGATTCACAGCCAACAACACTTGTATTTGAAATCTGCAATGTCTCTTCTCTTCCAGACGCTAACTACCTTCAATCGAATTAATAATTCGATGATGCCATTCAAGCAGACATGAATCACTCTCCCAAATAAATTCGTACCCTCAGTGTGCATGAACAATTTTAAAATTACTTCTTCCTCTAGTAACAGGTAGACAATATGGAAGAAGAAGGATTGGTTATACTTCAGCAACCAATAAGAGATTAACTTTAGAAGAATCAGTCTTCCAAAAGCCAATTTGACCCTTATACTTCAGCAAGGGCACAGATCAGATCTTCTCCTCAGAGAAAACAAACAAAATATCATATAATCAATCGATAGTGAATGAATGCCTTGCCTATTGCTTTTATAATTAAAAGTGTCTTCTCTCACACACTTTTCAGTTGAAGCATTTTTATACTTAGGCACATATTGAGTAATATAATTTATTAACTCATTTGGCTCCAAAAATGACCATTTCATCAATATCATGAAATTATGACACGCAAGGTCCCTGTTTCTTGTGCCCAAGATTCGAAACTTTTCATCCCGGTTCCGATGAGCTATAACACTAAGGTGCCCAACATATAATACCAACAATAATGGCAACCTTAGCAAATTTAATTAAATAATGATAATAATTCACCCGTCTTGCGAAAACAACTAAAGAAGCATCAGAATCGAAATTTGTCAACACTGGAGTGATCCTGATGATAAAAGATGATGAACGAACCTGACGGGGTGACTTACTAAAACTAGATGCTCTCTCCAAGATTCTTGGAGCCCAAACTGGAAGCCAGAAATGAAAACTGAGAGCATCATTCAACTCCTCTAACTCATCTGAGCTCATCGGAACTATCCATTGACTTACTATAAATAGTAAGTTCACACCCATGACCCTCTAAACACCTCGCCAGACCACGAGGATCGCGATAATGATCTAGCACCATCCATTCAATGACCCTGCTAAAATTGGGGACATTACAGTCCTCCCTACCCAAGATTGCTTGTCCCCAAGCAATCACAGGAACAAGAAACATCATGATCCACCTGGATCCCACGGATGAAACTGTGTAATATCACTATCGCACACAACTGGCCCCCGTATCACCAACACCCAAATAACTGACATCACTGATAGAATCATCTAAAGACTAACTGTAAGTGTGGATGGAGGAAACAACTCAGCAGAACTCAACCCAACTGAAACACTAACTCTGCCAATCCTTGCGTCCCTGTCTAACTGACACTCGCACCCGACCACACTGTGGATATGATAACAAGTGTACGTACCTGAGTCACTACCACCAAATCCAATCTTGGCAAAACCGACCTGGGCATGAAGATACTGCAAGTGATATAACTTGCAACTGCTGATCCCATCTGCAAAAGATGGTACTAACCCATCCCACAATG
>MU225180.1:1258648-1272880 GCA_018584345.1 Thuja plicata | reverse complement strand
TATTTCCTCAAAAGACCATTCATAGATTGCCTGCCAACTGTTTGACCAAATGCCAAATTTATGATTTGCACAAGAAATTGATGAGAATTAGAGGGTTTGAAGATGAGGCCAAGTTAGGCTCATTACATAATGACTTGATGCTTCAAATGACACATAAGTCTGGGGTGGATGATTGGTATGAGGCACTTTTTCCTGTAGAGAAAGGACCCAAATCATATAGGCCTTCATATTTACTTCTTTGGTATGGTCGTTATTTTGGGATATAGGTTAGAGAGGCAGTGTTGTAGCAATTGGGCATTCCACCTATAATCAGTTTAAAAGCAACAAGATATTACAGATATTGGGAAAGGTGGATGGCCTTTTTGCTTGTGGGATCCAAGTGGAACATTCCCATGGATAGCTATGTCTCAGGGAGCTGGTTGGAGGTGATGGAGGGATTTGTATCATCCTTTCCTTGATAGAGGTTGGCATAATGTTGAGCTCCCACCATTATTTGACATTAGAGGTATAGGTGGCTTCAGCTAGAGTGAGATTCTCAGTTGGATAGAGGATGTTTTCATTTCTGATAGCAGCATATGACAGGTTGACCTGACTGAGTATGCACGTGGGATGATTTGGGGTCCTGGAATCTACATGATTGGTTTTCTTCTTTTTATTTACCATGATGAGTTGCTTTACAACTTCGAGCATAGTGATGTTCACATCAGAGTAGTGTAGCGGATTGGCAGAGCAGTCTTCCGGAGGTTGATATGGGATCCAGGCATTTGGGTTCAACATGCAGGTGTGGATTGCTTGAGGGCAAGCAATCTCTAGGAAGGGAGGATTGTAATGTCCCCAAATTTTGGTGCTTATTTCAGTATTATTCAGCTCACTGTCCTATTTTATTGAGGTGTGCCTTATGGAGATGGAGATCATTCAGGACACTTTGTTTCACACTTACTATTTTTAGTAAGTCACTTGGATGTTTTGCTCATACTTATACTATTTATAGCAAGTCGCCGAGGTGATCAGCCGGCGTCATATCTATATTTGGAAAGTGGATGGATTATTCCCATGAGTTGATATTGGAAATTATCAAGGGTTTAATGATTAGGTTAAATTATTTAAGTTAAAAAAAATTAAATAATATTAATTATATTAAATGACTTTATGATATGATGACATAAAGGGGGTTAAAGTGTATTTAAGTTGTTTTCATAAAGTGACTTTATAAAATGATAATATAACATAAAAGTAACTTTTATCCCACATTGCTTTTGGATGTGTTTCAACCGCCTAAAGAGGCTTTATAAACGGGGTGTACTCTCATTTGGAGCATGTTATGAAAAAATTATATTTAAGTTTTTTTCTCTTGTTGTTATTCAATGACAAGACTATTCTGAGGACGGAAACCCTTAGAACCAAGATGATTTGGACGAAAACCCATTCCTTTCGATTGGTGGATTCAAACGGAATTCACACTTGGATTTAATGGTGGATTTTGGAATTGAATAAGCAAACAAAGGCTTCCTCTTTCAGTCAAGACGTCTATATATATATATATTGCTGGAAGTAATTCATGGTACAGGATCAGAACTAGACAGCTATCTCCAGACTTCCTCCCAATCGCATTTAACAGTGTTTCCATATACAGCTGGGCAATAGCATTAGATAAGTTATTGGCAGCAATTTGAAATATTTGGCATAGCAATCGAGTTCCACATACTGGAGGCATTGGAAATTTAGTTGGTCTGCTGCTTGCTGGGCAGTTGCGTCTGGGTTTGAAGGATATTTGGCATCGATTCAAGTCACCCAAGACTGGGCACAAACCTTGCATAGTCTGGATGCCTAGGGCAGGCCAATACACAGCCACATATACTAAGAGATTGTGACCACTGGCAGAAATCTGGTCTTGTGTATGAGTTGGTATAGGTGCATTATTTTATCAGCAGTTTATAACTTCTTCCAATCTATTTCCTAGGACTGAAACTAGTCGACTTAATGTTGAATTGATATGGTCAGTAGCATGGACCGCAAAGGTTAGACAATGGAGTTTGAATGCATACTTCCTTATAATGACAATAAAATTGCATATACATTGAAGTCTGAATGTTCTGATTTGCCTTAACTTTTGGTTTGCAAAATGTTTGACAAAATGAATCACCAAGGGACAGAAATCTGAAATTCAGTTTTCATGCTAAGTGTTTGTAGAAATGCTGATTCTAAAAGACTTTGATTTGGTGAAGTTTTGTTTGGTTGCTAAGTGTTTGAGATTATGAATTTGCAATACCAGTTAATATAGCAGATTTTGATTGTCATGCAAGTGTTTAACATAATTCCTATGCAAGGAATCTGTCCTTTGTAATGTGTTTTTTGGCTCAAGAACTCAGAAATTTCGGATCAGACCCTGCACACCAACTGTTTGTTGAAATGCCAATGAGTTAAAACTAAACATAAAGGGCAGAATTGGTTAGGGATCTTACAAATACCCAGAGGAACGATAGAGGAATAAGGTGGATGCAAGCACGCGATATAGGTGGACAAGTGGCAGGACGAGTGGCAGGACGAAGAGGGTGGAGATATAAGAGAAATAGCTCAGAGAGATATGGAGTTGTGGTGGAGCGATAAGGTGGATGGAGACATAAGGATAGTACAGAAAAATAAGGAGAGGAGACATAAGGTAAGAAAGGAGTTATAAGGCGTTGGAGCGATGAGGGGATTCATAAGGAATCAGAGAAATTAGGAGAGTATGGAGTGATAACGAGTCAAAAATCAGCACGAGACAAATCTAGGAGGCATTAATGCCTCAACACTAGCAATGTAATCACCACGAGGATGGGGTCCCCCAAATATGATCTCACTGGTTCTTAGCTTCAATCAAAAGTGTTCAACGATCAAATAATAATAATAAACGTTATTAAGTGATTTTATAACACTTAAATAAAGTGACTTTATAAAGTCACAAATATTTGCCTACATGGAGAATACATAAATAAAATAAAATGCAACTTAGTAAATTATTAAAATTGTCAAATTAAACCCTAATTTGAGCGTCCTAGATGAGAAGGTAATAAAAAGAGAAAAGTGAATTCATTTGGGAGGAATAAATTATTTTTTGGAGTATTCATCTTTGGTACACCAGAGCTCTTAGAGCTAGGGTTTGGTAGTGATTATTTGTGAAGACGAAATCCTTCACAGATCTGAATGTCTGCAGGTGTGGAAGATCACCCAAGGGCATAATATACAGACAATTTCACACGGGTTGCATTGGGCTTCATAGCAATTAATTATTTCTACAGGGTATTTTACAGGCTATAGGAGTGAATAGGGTAATCATTTTCAGATTTGCCTGGAGGGCAGCTTTGATAGGGTTTATATGCTGATTTATCAATTTGGGGGCATAGATCTAAAGCAGCATCATTTCTCTACTTCAGTTGTACCATTCCCAGGCAAGCAGTACCATTCTTGCCTGCAATAATAATTGTTTCAAGGGGGTGACATGGGGTTCTTGGAGCATATTCAGATCAGATTGCTAATATTGAATCAGACTATATAGATCTATCAGAATAATCTTGTTCATCACCAAATTCATCATCCCCCAGCTAGGCGTTTGGGTTTGGGTTGCTTGGCAACCCTAGACATTGAAAATCAGGGTTATTACTGCATCTTTAGATTTATGAGATACTAATTTGCTGATGTTAAGAACGATATCAGACCCACCGCTATTATATGTTGATGTATCATTGCCTAGCATGATGCATTGGAAATGGGGTATGTTCCAAATTACATTTATTGAAATAAAAACTTTGAGATTGTTAAGTATTTATTAGTTTGCATTCCAAAGTTGTTCTTGTTATTTTCCTGCAAATATTTTCAATATCTGGAAAAACTAGGGAAAAAATCAGAAAACTACAAAACAGAAAAATCAGAATTTGTATTTACAGAATGGGGGGAGGGGGGGGAATATTACAGTTGGAGGATGTCTGAGCTCACCATCGAGTCCAAGATGGCTGAGAAAGTAGTGAAGGTTTGAAGTTGAGCTAAATGCCGGTTCCAGAAGGTAGCTAATATTTTGGAGCAAATTAGGCCAAATCCGACCATGCCATTGTATCTAGAAGGCCCAAAAACGCCTAAAATGTTTGTCAAAACATCAAAATTTGACACTCTTTGGAGGGCATCAGAGGGTTTTTTCCCTCGCAATCATCATTCTAGAATCTATACAGTTGTACAGTTATGTACTTGGCCATACTATACGGAGCGTACGAGCGCAACAAAAAAACACACTTGCTTACTATTGGTGAAAATTCAGAGCATCATCAAGGGCATATTTAGCAATTTTCTGTAAATACCTTGTTTGAAAATTCTGCCTTGATGGCCTTGTCGGGGACCCAATACGACGTTTGTAGTTTACTTATTTAAAAAATTTGCATTTGAAAGATCTCGGTGGTAGGCTATTTTATTGGCAGTTGTTTTATTCAGATGCATTTTGTGGCAAAGTTATATTTTGTGTCATTGGAAATTTTGATTGGAGTTCGTGTGCTATTTTTTGGTAGCTGACATTGGTTTTTGGATCCATTTATTCGCGGTGTTTGTAGTGTTGGAGGATACGTGGATTTGACCACAATGTATGCACCTAACAACACTAGTGCACAATCCTGCCATCGAGTTCATCTTGTTGGTCTTTCATTCCTAATCGTCAAACTTTCCCGCTGGCTTTCCTCATCGAGTGGCGAGGCCACCGCCCGCCACCGCTACCAAATTGTGCCACTCTGGTCCACCTCCTCCACCAAGCTTAAGCGCCTTGATGCCACCCGCTAGGCACGCTATTTTATTTTTGTTTTTGGGCCCACCGTGGTCATATTAGTGACCAGGCTCTAAGAAACTAAGGGCTATTTGTGACCCTCTTTGACCCCCATAGGCTCCATATAGGCTATTTGTTTCAAATTGAATTCACTTTTCATCCAGGAGGCAAAAAATTTCAAACAAGATATTGTTGGAAAGCTGATTTAGCAAGCTTTGCATTGGTGGCGTTTATTTCTCATATTTTGTTGTTCGGCAACATTTATTGCAGCTTGAATTGAAGATTCTCTTTTGGACTCCCAAGATCATAACTTTTTGCTAGATTTTCCAATTTTGGTGATTCCAACAACACTTCAAAGGTGATCAAAAGCTCTATTATTATGTCCGTGTACTTGTTCTACATTCAGCCCCAGGTATTATTTATTGAGTTTTTGCAATTTGAGGCATCTACTTGATTACTTGGGCATACTATATCTTGGAGATTTTCTATTTGGGGCAGGGGGGTCATTTTCAGTTGTACATCATATATTGGATGTTTAAGATAAGTTTCTATAAATATTTTGCTTGGATTGTGCTTGTGGCTCTAATTTTTGTTTCAGGATTTGAGTTTCTTACTCATAAATATCACACATGGAAAGTGAAGATGCAAAGATTACGTTAATCTAGAGGATTATGGTTTACCTTGAATGAGGAGCAACTTACCTACACCAAGGAGCATGAAAAGTTTGCACATAGGAACAAATGTGATGAGGCGATGGGCTTGATTGCAATGCATGTTTTAGATTCCTTATTCTTCCACATTGACTGCATTACACTTAGAAAGGTATGGAACAAATATAAGGATCTCTTTGGTTCAATTAGTGATATAAGAGCTTTACAACTAGAAGCAGAATTGTCATCTTTTTCTACTAATTCATTTCCTACTATAGAGGATTATTTGGTTAAACTTGTGTCTTTGAGATCTCAATTAGCGGATTGTGGGAAAGAGAAAACTGATAAGGAATGCATATTTCTGAATTTGTCTAAATTGGAGTGTCTTTTCATATTTCTCTACTTCCTTTTACTCAACTATGGATGGGTTAGGTGCTTCATTTTTCATACCTTCATTTGAGACATTTTGTGAGAGGTTGACTAGGGAACAAACTAAGCTTGGTCAAAATGATGCCACACCAAAGACTCGTGCATTGATAGCTATACCACCTTAGGGAAAAGGGAAGAAAAAGAACAAGCCTAAGACAGAATCTAGTGAGACTTCCACCACCCCTTCTAAAGAGGTTCAATCAAAGAAGGAGAAACCTAAGCGTACCTTTTGTAAAGGGATTGGGCATGCTGAACAAGTTTGTTAAAAGAAGGAAATTCATGAGCTGAAACAACTTCTCAAGGAGCATCATATTTTCATTTCTTCTTCATCTTCTAGTTCACAAACTTTTACCAATCATGAGAATACTACACACACTAGGTCAGTAGGATTTGCTAATGGAGAATGGAAACAAAAGGGTCATGCATTAATCACCACTCATGTTGATTGAGATATTGGTTGGATTATTGGTTAGGATGGTTTAGAACATATTGTTTGCTCATTCATATCATTCAAGGATCTCTTAGAGCACCACATTTTGATATGATCTGGACTGCAAATAATCAGTTTGTTAATGTTGTTGTTGTTAGACATGTTGACTTGGGTACAGGGTTTTTGTCTAATGTGCTTTGCATTCCTAAGATTGTCATAATCTTCTTTTAGTTTATCAAATTACATAGACAGGCAATACAGTTGAGTGCACATCCGATTCAAATTTTATTCATCGGGAGATAAGAGACCTTATTGCAGTGGATAGGGTTGATCATGGGTATAAGGTGTATACTTTTTTCCCACTTCTATCCTAACTATGATCCTTATGTTCCTCGATCTCCCTTTTCCAGTGCAGGGGGCAATTCAAATTCTCTTAATGGGTTTTTGAATCTTGGCATGCTTCCTCCATCACCTATTTCATCAGAGTGTAGAGTTGACATGAATTGCAGGACTTTAGCAGACCGTGATATATTCGGTTTTTCATATTTGTGGTTGCAAGATGGATTCATTTCAGGTATTTCAAAGTTGTTTTATCATTCTTCTTCAAGTTTCGAGGACATGCTTAAGGGGGTAACTCTCCTCTTTGCAGATTTTACGTTGGAGGATGTTCTTGAGTCTCCTCATTTCATTGTTTCTTCCTTCATTTGGGTTCTTCCTAATTTTGATGAGACATCTTGGGAGGCACTTGATTCTTCTTCAAAGATTTCATTTGTGAGACTTCTTCCTTCTTATTTCTTTATGGAGATGGAGTTTCATCAGCACTCACCACTAGATCTCTTTCTTCCTGAGGGGAGAAATGTAATTTTTCGTCATTGGATTCTCTTTTGGCTTCAGACTTTCTTCTGTAGTTTTGATGATACTTCATTATAGGGTGCAATCTAGTCTATATTTCCCTTCATTGGAGGGGTTTTTCTATTGTATCTTTGTGATGGATGTAGTTCTTGGGGGTATTAATGTTGAGACCTCCATACATCACTTATTCTATCACTTGTACATGATTTGCATTTCCTCTCTTTTGGAGAGGAGTTTTGTCCCACGGGATTTTCTCCTTTTCTCCATTTGTCAGAGATTAGTTGTGCATAACTACCTAACATGGCTTAGTTGTCAGGACCCATATTGCATTTTACATCTTCATTTAGCATCTTGCATCATTTGCAAAATAATTTCACTCCCTAAGACACATTTAAGGAGGGGTGTTTGTGTGAATGAGGTTATTTCCTATCTAGTTAGCAGTGGGAACCTATTCACATGTTAAACCTATTTAGGAGTTTAATTAGTTATCCTTATATCCTAGGTGTCATTTCTAGAAGTTAGTTATAATGGGACCATGTCTCATTATTTACTTTCAGTCATTTAAGCGTTTAATATTTGCTTTAGGCATTTATTATGTTGCATTGGGCATTTAAAATTTGTATCAAGGGTAGTTGTCATACATCATCACATCTTGTCCCATTCTGAGCTCATAAAATAAACTTTTTAAAACTTAAGTTGAACCCCCTTTCCTAGGTGTTGGTTAACAAATTTGTCTCCTCAAAAAATAAAATATTAAGACTACTATGCCCCGATATGAAGACAAATAAGTAACAAGCAGTTGGATAAGTTATTGATTAACTTACCTTTGAATTTTAATTAAGGTACAACTCCCTTTATGATATAAAAAAAAATTAAAATTTATAGAACGGGGTGTACTTTGGACCAGAAAGTAGAAAGAAACACTAACGTTTGTCCATAGTCATGATACAAATGTGATCAAAGGATTTAAAACAAAAAGCTTTAAAATATTCACTTCAGCACACAGGTTTTGGAACTAAAGATTTTAAAGAAATGGATATCACTAAGTGTCTCAACACAAAGAATGAAATACGAGTTGTTTTCCCTCAGGGGTAAATGGGATTTAACCGAGACATACACCAAGCAAGGTATTAAAAGAGAAAGTATAACAGCATTATATTCATTGATTCATCACCATGTACAAAGGTATTTCTTATATCATCATCCGAACATGCTTACTTAAGAGAGAAATACATACATATAGTGCCCGAGGGGATGCGAGGCGAACCGCTGCATCCGTGTAACTCCCTCAGACGGACCAACCGTTTAACTACCCAATTTACCGGACAATATCATCCCCCCTAAAAAGAAAGTCGTCTCTGGACGATAACATACAAAATGTCCGGGACGTCATCAACACTAAGGGAATGATAACAAATACAAAATTGACGACTAAGAAGTAGAAGTAGGGAGCTGAGAAAGTGTCCCTAAAGAGGCTAAGCGACCATCACTGCAGCCTCCTAAAGGTCCTATTGCTGCTCCTCGACCTCCTTCTGGGCCCGGACTAAACTAGCCTCCACAATCTGCCTCTCGGAAGTAGCTGTGGCTAACCGTTGCTCAAATGTCTCCGTCTCCCTTACCAGTTTCTCTTCAAAGGCCACTCGTGATGCCTGCTCCGCTTCCATCTCATGTGTCCTCTGGGCTGTCTTGCTCCACTACTGCCAATCTGGTAGCCAGCTCCTCCCGAGCTCTCTCTGAAGCCACCAATGCAGTCTCTCGTCTAGTCGAGACATAGTAACCCTAACGGAAGGCCTACTCTATCTGGCGAATGAGGCCATGGACTCACTCTTTGTTACTGGCACAGGAAGAGACCACGCCTTTAGCATCTCAGGCGTCTCCACAGCTGGCCACAACCCCTGCTCAAAACACTATCCAAAGGCGACTAGTCGAGCACTCCTGCTTCAAAAGTCAAAAGACGCTACAACTCCAAAGTCACGTCCTTGAGGTCCTGAGCCATCCATCGCCCTCCGGCTACCAAGTCAGCCAATGATGGTGTGTGCAGTCACTGCCTCCTTCGAGTCTATTGCTTTCTTTTTTGAACTCCCAGCATCCATGGCGCCTCCAACCTTCACTCCCAAGGGTAGTACCGTAGCTTCCTTGTCCATGTTCTCCAACTGTTTTCTCCAACTCCGTTAACCAACCGAATCCTTAACCGTTTCTTTTATTCGATTGTAATGCCGTCAATAACAGTCACTTTATTCAACACCGTACAGAATTTCTCTCCTCAATTATTTACATTCCATCTCCAAAATTTCATGTCCTCCGCACAACCCTCCTTAAAAAAATGCTTGCATGCTACTATATGGTGTTCGTCCGTACAGAATGCCTTTCTTCTCCAATCCTTTCGTTGTCCGTACGGTTTACAATGAAATGTTGTTGTCTTCCATACCGTCCGTACACTCTCCTTGGCTAAGAAAATAATGATGTTTTCGTTTCACCGTACAGCATTCACAGTTTAACAAGGGAAGTATCGTACAGTCTTATACTATCGTACGGTCAAGCACCGGACAGTATGCAGCACCCAAATGTTTTCCATACGGTCAAGCATCGGACGATACGCCTGTTTTCTGTACAGTCGTACGATCTTTTAATATATTTTTTTAAATTTATCTTTTTTTTAACAGAAAAAAAAATAAAAAAATTTCCCGAAAAACTTTCTATCCATACGGTCACATGTTGTACGGTACCGTACGGATTTTTCAAAAAAAATTCATTATTTTTTTTTAAATTGAAAAAAAAGAACTAAAAAAAATTTCCCAAAAATTTTTATGTATGTACGGATCCGTATGGTCACATGTCGTACGGTGCCGTACGGATTTTTTAACTTTTTTTTTTTTTTAAATTGCTTACCTTCCCCTGGCTGATTCTGTCGACGCCATCTCGTTGTTCATGATATACTTTTAGCTTTGACCCGTTGAACGCGTCCGAAACCTCCTGGCGGTTGGCAACTTCTCGGATTTTATAAGGACCTAGTCACTTTACTTTAAATTTGCCAGGTTTAATTTCATTTCGCCCATTAAACTTCAATACCAACTGATCGGATGTAAACTTCATCCAATGAAGGTGCTTGTATTTTCTCCGTTGTTGTGCAAAATCAGTTGCCCGTTGGGCTATCATTCTTCTTTCATCCAATTTATTGTGTGTAGCCGCTCCCTCAAGCTTTCCATGTCGTTGAGTCTGTTTTCAATGGCGATCCCATTGCTTGGAACCATAAATTCTATAGGAACCACAATCTCTTGCCCATAAATTAGGAGAATAAAAATTTTGAAGGTTGCGGTCTTCCACTCAGGATTCCAATCGTTGCCGACAAGAATGATCTTAGGTTCCTCTTCCTTGCCCAGATTCATTAGTTTGACAGACGACTTCTTATGCTCTTCGCGGACTTTCACATCCCCTACCTTGTATTCACCGTACTCCAGGGGAAATGTTTTCGGCTTGTCCTCAATACTTAGTACATTGCATGCTGGTCGGAAGAGTTCGTAGTCCTCTATTTGCCAGTGGAAGAGACCATTCATGGAGTTGGCGTCATCTCCTGAACACTCTTCCAATTCTAAGACGTCTTCTTTGTTAGGTTCCATATAACTCCTTCCTTCATCCCTTCGGCCGTTCAAACTGTCAGATTCTGAGTCTAAAGAAGAGGCTATCTCTTCGCTCACCATCTGGGTGCGAAGGTTGATGGTGAACTTCCTCCCCCCATTCTCCATCGAGAGGGTGTTTTTCTTCCAATTGTGGTTTACCTTCGCCGTGACCAACCACCCTCAACCCAGAATGGCATTGTAACCCTTCTTTTTCAAAGGTATCACCACAAAGTCTAGTACAAATGGTTGCAAGCCAATGGTGACCCGTTGTGCCATTAGCGATCCGAGGGTTTTGATACCCTGCTGATCGGCGCCCAATAAGTTGAAGGTTGGGGTTCACAATGTTGGCTTGCCCAATTTCTTCCATGTCTCCTCTGGAAGGACGTTCACTCCTGACCCTCTGTCCACTATAGTGTCTGTCAGGATGGTGCCAAGGATGCCCATCTCGACGACTGTCGGGTACCTGCCGCTGTTTACAGCAAGTATCATTGGGTCAGTTGCGAACCCTTTGAGGATGTCCGTACGTGTGGTATTTGGCTGCGTGGCACAGTTCTCCAACAATGTCATTCCCAAGTGAGGCATGGTGTGAAGGAGATCATGGAGTTTCACCGGTACCTCTACATGTAGCAAATTTTCTCAGAATGTTTTGTTTTGCCTCCCTCCGGCCCAAGGTGGTGGCCATCTCCCATGTTTCTTTTTGTGTCTTCATCGCCTTCTCTATTTTTTCCTTAGCCTCCCATACCCATTGTTTTTCTGTTTGAGGGTTTGGATATGTGGCTTGCTTTGCTTGCCCTCGGGTGACGGTCAATACCGTACTCGTGATTCCATCTATGTCTAGCCTATTGATGTTGGATTTAGGGCAGTTGGCATCCTCGTGGTTGCCAAGACAGCACCAGTGGCATAGCTTCTGCGGATTGTCGCCCTTGTCGCAGTCCCTTGAAAAGTGGCCCCACTGATTGCAAGCTCAACACTGGATCATCGGCCGACCCTTGGAGTCGTATTGTATGCGACTCCTTGTGTTGGTGTTGTTGTTATTGCCCCTTTCGCCACCGCGGTGGTTGCCTCTGTACCCGCCTAAGGATGTGTTATTGTTAGTCTCTGTCGCCCCCGATGTAGATGGTTGCTCTTGGGTAAATAGCACTTGTTGATTCCTCACTTTCATGTTGTATGGGCATTCCTTGATGGAATGGCCCTTGATCTGGCAAATGTCACAAAATGCCTTTTTGGGACACGACCCCTTCATATGGTCGTTCTCCTTGCAATCCGTACACCACATGTCATCTTCCCCCTTGCTGGTACCCCCTTTCATGGTCTTGAACTCCATTCTCTCCATGTCCTTTTGGAGTGCCATTACTTTTTTCTTCGACTCGCCATCACTACTACTGTCATCGTCCGTAGTGTCATCTTCGTCGGAAGAAGACATGCTTCTTTTCTTCTTGGAGGTCTTTTGTTCGCTCTCCAAGTCCATCGCCCGATTATAGGCATCTTCGTATGAGGTGGGGGCACTATCTCCATTTTCCTCTGTAGGTTAGATTTCAGACCCTCCACGAACCATCTTTTCTTCAAGCCATCCGCTGGCTGGCTATCCATTTTTCCGACTAACTCCTTCAGTCGACGACCGTAGGCCCGCACAGTCTCCTTGCCTTGTTTGGTACCATATATCTCTGAAACAATTTCATTGTCATCCCTCAGGAGTCGAAACTCCTGGAATTCTTTCTTGAGTTCGTCCCAAGTAGTAACCTTTGTTTTGTCCACATCGGAGTACCAGTCAATGGCTACCCCTCTGAGTGTGGCGGGAAACTGTTTCACCCATTCTGCCTGGTCGGCAACTCCATTCACAGACCAGATTGTCTCACACGTACGACAATATCGTACTGGATCTTCCTTTCCATCTCTGTGGAATTTTGGCAACTTCTCCTTGTTGGTCGCCATTGGGGTGGCTGGTGTCACCCGCGGTGGATTTTGTGTCACCCGCGGTGGATTTTGTGTTTGTACTCCACTTGTGCCAGCACCTGTACCCGCGTTGGTGGTGTTTGTGGTATTGATAACTAGCACTTGCACTTGTGCCTGAGTATTTGTTGGTACCCTGGTGTGTGGTGTCGTTGGCCCAAACAAAGGTTCCTAACTGTCGGACACTTGTTCTTCAGTGGCACCTTCGGTCGTACGGTCTCCTCTACGACGATTGTCTATACCTTCAACTTGGGTCTACGTACGTGGTGTACGAGGTAGATTCATAAACAGGTCTCTAGTTTCCTCCAGTAAGGCCCTCCTTAGCCTTGTCTCTTCAAGCAACTCTTCGCTGCTTCGCACCCTCTGATGCTCTGGCGAAGTGTACAACTCTCCTTCGGCCTGTGCACCTTCCGTAACACTCGCGGGGTCCCCTTTGGTCAACCCTCCGGCAAGTTGCCTCAACCTTCGTTGGCGTTCTATTTGTTGCTCAAAGATTAAGGCCTTCTTGTTGCCTCCCATTCATCGTTTGGTGTCTTCTTATTCTTGTATTTATTTAAAAGATTGGGCATCAAAACTTAACGCAAACTCATTATAATTGTTTATACAATGTCCTTTGCTTTTAACCTTCAAATGTTAAAACTCCCTACGATGGACGTCGCAACTGGCAGACCCATTATGTCCGTGCGCCATCCAGTCTGTTAAATCTATGATCAAATTATTAGATATTGGATTCTCTTTTATTTTGTATATATATAAACTCAATCTATTATATATATATATACAAATGTCTTTAACAAATAATAATATATATATTAATATATATAATTATGTATTGAATAATAATAGAAGAAGACTGTTATACTTTCGAATGCTATGAGACTGACCAAATTATGTTTCGCTGCAATGAAGGTATTACGGTCTGCAGATGTAAATATATATATGTTGATACGACAGGTAAGGTCACGTCCACAATGGACGTGACTCTTCATCGAGTCACGTCCATGGTGGACGTGGCCTTCAAACTATTTCTCATTGCTTAATCGACTTGAGTCGATATATTCATAATCGGTAATTATATTTAATTTTAGTTAAACTTAAACTTAAGTCCATCGGCATTATATAATGATTATTGTATTTGAATTATATTATATTTAAATGAATAAATATATATATATATATATACACACACACACAGACAATTATAATAATCATTATATATAATTTGTTCTTTTTATTTATACCGACTGAAGCTATATCACATTAACACTCCCTCTTAGCTAGGGAGGATAAATATATTACTTGAATGTAATATGTGAGTATAGATAATCATTCTTTAAAAATTATATCATTTTACTGATATCCAGAACAATGGTCTACAAGTATCAAGTCCATGATACCACCAAGTGTTCGGAGCAATGGTCTCCAAATATCAACTCACAAGATATTCACCAAGTGCTCAGAATGATTATCATGAGTAATGGTCTCCAAGTATCAAGTCCATGATACTCACCATGTACTCAGAGT
>MU225180.1:1238778-1254504 GCA_018584345.1 Thuja plicata | reverse complement strand
CTACTAGCAATTTCATTGCTTTTGTGTTATCCTTATCCCATTTAATCTGCTCATCTTTTCCACTTTGTTCAGGCTCAGATTTTTCAACTACTGATGTCAGTTCATGCTCTTTTAGTGTGAGCATCATGCGTAATTTTCATGCCACATAGTTTGATGCCCCTTCAAGACAATCTTCTAATCTCAATCCAGTCACCATTCTGAATATAGTGTATATACAAAGTCCTCTGATGTATATACCAAGTCTTCTATAAATCTGATCTGGATCTTTTATTTATGCCTGCTCTGATACCATGTTAAATCTATGATCAGATTATTAGATATTGGATTCTCTTTTATTTTGTATATATATAAACTCAATCTATTATATATATATATATATATACAAATGTCTTTAACAAATAATAATATATATATTAATATATATAATTATGTATTGAATAATAATAGAAGAAGACTGTTATACTTTCGAATGCTATGAGACTAACCAAATTATGTTTCGCTGCAATGAAGGTATTACGGTCTACAGATGTAAATATATATATGTTGATACGACAGGGAAGGTCACGTCCACAATGGACGTGACTCTTCATCGAGTCACGTCCATGGTGGACGTGGCCTTCAAACTATTTCTCATTGCTTAATCGACTTGAGTCGATATATTCATAATCGGTAATTATATTTAATTTAAGTTAAACTTAAACTTAAGTCCATCGGCATTATATAATGATTATTATATTTGAATTATATTATATTTAAATATATATATATATATATATATATATATATATATACACACACACACACACACAATTATAATAATCATTATATATAATTTGTTCTTTTTATTTATACCGACTGAAGCTATATCACATTAACACAGTCTTTTCCCTTCCCGAGTATGTCTAGGCAGCGGCGCCAAATGTTTGTCCTCAGGGGTAAACGGGATTTAGCCGAGACATACACCAAGCAGTATTAACAGAGAAAGTATAACAGCATTATATTCATTGATTCATCACCATGTACAAAGGTATTTCCTATATCATCATCCGAACATGCTTACTTAAGAGAGAAATACATACATATAGTACCCGAGGGGATGCGAGGCGAACCGTCACATCCGTGTAACTCCCACAAACGGACCAACCGTTTAACTACCCAATTTACCAGACAACACGAGTGACAAATTGATAATTTCAGATTGAGATTTTACTACACCACTGAGAGGAACTGAATGTCATGCAATGGAATATCACATTGACAAAGAAAGGCAATATTCAGATATTTACTCAAGCTCATAGACTTCATAATAAATATTAAAGCAACACATTCAATTTCACATGCACACAAACAAGATGAATTCCTCCAGAAATGAGCAAAATTTTTTGATCCTTCTTTGATTGTGCCTCACTCTTGCACTACAATGCAATGGGAATCAAAAACTCAGGCCCTTCTAATATCCTTCAATTACATATTTATAGTTCTTCAAAATGTAATTGTCAAAGAGTTCTAAACCGATTCTTTAAGAAGACTTAAATAAAGTTTTAATACAGTATAAACTTTATAAACATTAAACTTAAAAAGACATAGGCAGCTATTGTTGAGGATGCTGAATTTGTGGGCCCGTGTTTGCCCCGTCCACTAGGACTGTTGTGTTGCTGCCATACATGCCTTGTAATCTTTCAATGCTTGTGTCACTGCTGGAATCTCTGCATGCGGAGGGATACCCACATTCTTGGTCCTAAGCTTCCAGAGGGATTTATTAGCACGATTATTATCCATCTTGGTAGTGAAGTTTACTACACAATTATCATACCAAGCCATTGTTGAATCAATCCTCGCCAACTTATACAGATTATCCTTGTTGAAAGCTTGTTTGCCTAAAAATGCATCAATAACCTTTTCAAATTCTTCATTAAGCTCATTCATGGTGGCACCTCCATGTTATCTTTCTTTTTAAGCTAACACCTTATATCTAAGAATTCTTTAATGATAGCAGCCTAGGTACGGTTACCCTCCCTCAGCAACTTGCCTTGTTCTTTGATAATCTGCTTGAGCAATGAGTCTTTCCATTTTATGTTTTCTCTACACATCACACACCTTGCATCATTTACATTTTGAATGATCTTTCCCATTGTAGCTTTATCTAATAAGCCCATTTCTACAATTTCTTTGAGCTCTTAATCTATTTGTACCCATATAGCCTCTTCTTGTTTTGTGTTGGCTATCTCTGCTTTAATGGCATTTCTCAACAATACCAAACTGTCATAAACTTTTCTCAACTAATCAATAAATGGAGGCCCTTTGGCTTTCAAATCCTTTATCCACTCTTGAGTTATTATGTCGTATGAGCTGTCTTTGTGTATTTTACTGATCATTTATTTCCCTGCTGCAGAGTTAGGGTGAAAAGAAGAGTTGGCTTGACTGATTGGCTGAGGGGATGGCTCAACAAAATACTTCAGGCAGCTAGTGAGCAATTCCACAGCTTGTTTAAGCTCATCTTTACCTTGCTTATCTCTATTAGTTCTCTCAACTAACCTTCTGGCAGTTACCTGGAAGTTATGTACATCCCCATCTCTACTTAGGAATCCCAAATCCACTTTCATCATGTTGTAGTCAGTTGTTGTAACCTGACCAGACTCTTTTGCAACAGAAGGGTAAGCAATCTCCATATATAACTTCCCATGACTACTATCCTCCATTAGCCTTAAGGTGGTTTTCAACTTCTTGGGCTTTGGGAACCTTTGCAATAGTTGTCCCACAATGTCATCATCTGGCAAACTCATGGGTACAGCTTTCCTCTTTCTAGACAATGTATTCTCCAACCATGATGGAGAGGAAGTAATACCAATAGCTTGGGATGAAGAATTGGAAGATCAAAAATGAAGAGCTCTCCTTAAAGGAGGAGTCTTTGTGACATTATACAAATTGAAAGGGAAAAAAGGAGGGGTCTTACTCTTCTGAGTAGCTCTGTCAGGCACACTTAGGGAAGAATCTGGCAATGAGCCAGTGGACTCCACATTTATTACTTCAACTTCTTGTTCTTGTCCATTATCTTTCTCAGTCTCTTTACCTTTCTCTGTTTCCACTTGTTCCTCTGCCACAGTATCCTTTCGTGGGCCATTCCCACATGTTTTCTCTAGGCCTTTTCCTTTCTTTGGAGGTTCTTCTCCATCTCCACTCCCTCTTGGTGCAGCCATTTATTGTGCAGGAGTTGGCAATGTGCCAGATGAGGATGTTCCAGACTTGACTAGTATTACTTTGTCCTCTTGCCTTTTGTCTTCCCTTGGTGTACACCTCGGAAGTTTGTGTTTTCTCATTTGCCAACCAAATCTGAATTCTTTTCAGTAATCAACAGTTCTGGAGTTAAGATCCTTATGCTCCGTAAGACTCCAATCTAATGGAACAATAGGTTGCATTTGTATATGACAAGTGTAGATTGGATCCACCAACTCAGACTTATCATCCTCAACACCGTCAACATCCCATTCCAATCTGAATGTAACAATTTGCCTCTGAGTCATTCTTATCCGATTTCTCTTCCCAACCTCAATCTGAGCAATTTGCCCAATAATATTCCATATGAGGAATATGATGAAACCCGGGGCCAAGTTGCAAATTGTTCTTCACAAAATTCTTACTGTTAAAGGGGAATCTCATATCATAAGTAGAAGTGGTTTATTTTGACAATGTCCCTTTCAATGTTGAGGGCCTCTGATTGAGATTGACAGGAATAGTATCCAAGTTCAATGGGGAATTGGATCCCTGCCTTCTTCCTCTCTGAACACCTCTAATTAACTTCTGCAACTTGTCTTCATATTTTGATCAGAACAAATTTGTCTTTTGCATACTTTGGTAACCTATGGAGCAATCAATCATAACCTCCTACTCTGATGCAAGTAAACCTTTGGAATTGAATAAAATGACTCCCATACTTTTACTAGTTGGATGGCTGCAGGAGAGATCCTTTGCCCCAAGACTCCTTGCAATTCCCTAACCTCGTGAAAACATCATTCACCCTCCTGAACTTATGATAATTGTTTTCCAGTTGGAGATCGGGATAATAGTTGTATATCTAGATTAGATCATCAAAAACTTCAAGAGGTCGGAGTCAAGGCCATGGTCTAGTGAATGCTAGAGCATTAAACAAATAGGAAGACAGAGAGAAAAACTTACTGAAAGCAAAGTGAGAGATTACATAAAGCAATCTGTCAATGATTGAAGTGGCCCAATCCAAATACTGTTGAACACAAATGATTTGGACAAAGAAAAATATCCACTCTTAAAACTCATGAGCATTCAAGTTGTCTTTCAGTCTATGCAACAATATGATGATGTCACAGAATTCATTTTTGAAGTGGGATCTATGCAAGTTTTTAGGCGATTGAGATGTGCCTCTCTTCGGTACTATGAACCATCCCCCGGCAATTATGTTTTTGTAGTGCCCCTTTTCTCACTAAACTGGCCCTATGATGTGGTGAAGTCAAAATCTGCATAAACCTCCCTCTCAGGCATTCTAAAGCATCCGCTGATGGTGGCTCTATCTAAGGTAATAAGCAAGTTATTATCATTTGTTGTACTGATTTATAAACTCCACGACAAGGTCTATGCATTGTACAACCACAGGAAAAGCAACAACTTCCAATAGACTACTCTTTACTAGTCTTTGTGTAAATGGGACCCTGTCTGGCCTGTTTACTCTCCCCCAGAACTCACCTAAGTGTATGTGCCCTTGTCTGGAATCTCTAGCAACATGCTGTCTAGGTCGGATAAATGTTCATAACCCAAATACTTATATTTCATTTTCCCTCGATCTCAGTTCAAACTCCTATGTTGTGGCTGTACAAAAATTTTGGCAAAATAACACCCAGGTTACTCAACTTTTGCTTTGAAAATTGATTGGAAAAATGCTCAAACCTAGTGGAGAGGATAGCTGCTAGACTTACCAATTTATCAATTCTGAGAAGAAACTCTGCCTTCACTATTGTCAATCATTTGCTGTAATTCTGCTCTTCATGCTCTCAAAACCATCAATTCCTATTGCAATTGCTTTTGAAATGACTCAATTTGATCACTTTATCCTTAATGTACTTTGGCATTAACTCATCTACCTCAGCTCTAACAGCTATTAATGTTGGGTAGATAGTTTTCGCTAGCACCAACTTTCAAGTTCCCTTTTGGAATGGAGAATCGGAACATTAGTCGATTCTCCAAACCTTGTCAAAGCCCGATAAAGATTTTAAAACCTCTTTCGATTTTTGCTTTATCTTCTTCTCTTTTCTATTCTTTGTGTTGGCTTCTTTTCTTTTCCTTCGGAAGCCTCTAAAAACTTGAAATAAAAAGGAGGTTGTGATTTATATGACGGGCGTCAACAAGGTTGTCAGAACCTTGTTAGTTCCTGAAAGAGTTGTCACAACTCACAAAATATTGATTGAACTTGCGTAAATATACTCAAGTCTAGACCCTGAAGTTAGGAGAAACTTCTCCTTTAGGGATTATTGTGAAGTAAAAACACAAAGTGCACCAAAGAGGAAAATCCAATTAAGACTTAAAAGAAAGGGTGAGTAAGATAACCCATCCCATCTTTGATGGAACCAGAAAAGTCATAGCGCGATCATCGGTCAAATTATTGGACAGCTATCTTTCGCTTAGCCCAATGACGGAGGAAAATGCCATAAAATTTTGTAGTGCTCCACTTGATGGGAACACCCCATGATTGGTGGCACCATGGCCTTGTTACCCAAGGTCACCAACATATCATAAGGAATTTGAGAGGGAGCTTACATCATGTAAGGAGGCCAAGAGAGCACTTACATCATTTAAGGAGGCCAAGAGGGCACTTAAAGAGGACTAAGAAACCCCCTTACAACATCCGCCTGATTCCGCAAGATGGCATGTCGGCTTGGCAAGATGAGACATTGATAGGGAAAGCAGGTACAAGCAAACCATTGAGAAAGCAAAGAGGAGGGCTCTAGCAAACATCCACTCTTGGGCTTAGTGTAGAATGGCCTTGGGCAAACCTATCATGTTTCTTCCTCCAATCTTTAATAAGCTTAAATTATGTTATTGATAGTATATGATTATGATGGGATATTATCTAATCCTAATAATTGAATATATGTGTGTGTGTTGCTTATGTAATGATTACTGGATTCAAATCCAAGATCACATTATTTAAAGGAGTATTTACTTGGTAAGATGTAACCCTAACCCTAATCTGTTGCAATTGTGATTCTAAGGCAAATTAGGAAGGTGTCAGAGCATCGTTCCTTCTAGCCTAAGGGTCAAGGAATAGTTAATTCAAACTAGCCAAAGGGCTCAAAGGGCTTTGGAAAGAGAGGAAGAAGCTTTATATCCACCATGAGCGAACAAATAAACAACAAGATGAGGGCCTTCATGGAGCAAAACCAATCAAGCCCTCATGGAACAAAACAAAAAAAAAAAACTGAAAGAACTACCCAACTTCTCCTCCAGGCTCCAAGTCATCTAGAACATGAATAACAATAACTCTAGAACCCACCAAAGCAATGGTAGGGATATTCATTCCAACCACTCTGAAAATGACCACTCGACAAGGGTATCCACACCTAGACCTACAAGACCCCCCTTCCTACCTAGGGAAGAACCCATGGTAGAGGTGGAAGAACTTAGAATCTACTCAATTCTAGACCCTAAAGTTAGAAGAAACTTATCCTTTTGGGATTATTGTGATGTCAAAACACAAAGTGCACCAAAGAGGAAAAGAGGACAATTCAATAAACACTTAAAAGAAAGGGTAAGATAACCCTTCCCGACTTTCATGGAACCGGAAAAGTTACAACGTTATCATGGGTCCAAAAATTGGACACCTATCTTTCACTTAGCCCCATGATGCAAGAAAATGCCATTACATTTGTCGTGCTCAACTTGACGGGAACAACCCATGATTGGTCACACCATGGCCTTGTTACCCAAGGTCGCCAACATATATCCACTTGTGATGAATTCACACAAAAAATCATCAAAAGATTCAATGAAAAGCATCTGGAATGGTATTTTGAAGAACGACTCAACTAAAACAGCAAGGAATGGTAGAAGAGTTCGCCATCGAGTTACAAAAGTTGTATGTCATGGTACTAGAGATTTCTCAAAGGAGACTAATATACTTATTTGTGGAGGGGCTAAAAGACTAAATCAAGATCACAGGAAGTGCCCTAGTGTGATGTCCCCATCTTTGCCCTAATACTCCAATAGCAATAAATCACATATGTGGTCAAGGGGTGGCAGACCTTGAGCACCTCAAGATAGTTAGGACATAGTTAATAGCAAATTGTACATAACAAATAAGAGTTCAAGAAGATAGTTTGCATGTTCTTTCCATACAGAACCAATAAGCATCAAGTGTATCAAGGAAAATTGTGAAGCCTTATCAATAAGGCAATTTTCCTAGTTAACATTAAGAGGCACAATAGAATGTGATATGAGAACGAGTCAGGATGCAGGATAAAAGGACCAAGATAACAAGAAAGAAGTATGGTGCTTACTGTAGATCATCATGCAACCATCATCACATATAAACAGTATTCATAGCATCAATCATAAGGGCACGTCCTCTTTGATATAAGAAGAGCATCATGGTGAAACAAGGATTAGGTCAGCAAGCTATAATAATTAATATGTTGATCAGCAAAAGGATATTATAACAAGCATTAAGTATGAAGATATTACTATTAGATTAGAGAAGTTATCATAAGCATCAATCAATATGCTTTGGATCGTCACCATTGCATAAGAAGCTGAAGGATCAACTAGGGATCCACCAAAGATTACAACCAGCACCCTACTAATCAGTTATCCAATAGATATCGATTAAGTAGCAAACACATCCATCCACAAAGTCGAATGATATCATCATTATAGAAGATCAGTCAGCATGATAACAATCGATCAAATAAACATGGTTTCCATAGTCAGCAAAGCCATTTTGATTATCTTCATAGTTTGAAAGGCAATTAATCACATACATCTGATGAAGAGAAACATGATAAACACCTGATTGCTTTGGGTCAAACATCACTGCATACTACAGATCAATCATACATGAAGACACAAGTAATGTGATGAGCCTGACTTGGCTCTTACTCTGAAAATCGACTGTAATAACTACTCTAGGCTCAATGATTATATTTATCTCTCTACGTGCTTTGAATTTTTGAAGAAATCCGTTTGAATTGTAGTTGTCACAATAATAGGAAAGAAAACTAAATAACAATTGAGTAGGAAATGCGATAAACAGCATGGAATGTCATTTATTGTTCTTTGCATCAATCTCATACACTCCCAATTCTAAATTGGACTCAACTGATTTCAATTTATAAATTAAAAAAAACTATAATACTGGAATGGTTAGCACCTGGAGTACACCTTTCGCGCCACCGAGTCTGGCTGCGGTTTATGACAGCGGCTAGTCTCCAGCTCTCACGTCCTGGCCAATAGCATAATGGTGGACGGTTTATGTGCACACGTCCCTTGGGACTAGGCGTATCAGTCTTTCTGGCCGCCGTATGGTAAAACGCGGCTCCTTGACAATTGCCGCTTGCTTAAACTAGCAGGCCGAGTTCAGAATCTCCACGCGTGGCAGCAGATGTATTCCTCACGCGCCTAGAAAGTCTTGCAGGCTCCAATGATTGAATGCGAATGGATTTATCCCAGCTTGCCAACCCGCAATCTATGAAAGATCTCTCTTATTACCACCCGCGGTTTAATGTAGGGAAATTCCACAGCAATTCAATTGTTGACCTCTTATGCAGGTCGCAGTTCAACAAGCTCAGGATGCAGCTCCTTCCTTCAATCGTTTACAACAGCACGATGAAGGTACAATCGATCATACAGCAGCGATCAATCAGAGATGAGTTCCAAGAAGAATCAGTCTTTTGTAACTAATTTGACCCTTTTAAATCAGCAAGGGCTCGGACAATTGAGATCAAATTCTCCAAAAACCAAGTTTTAATATAATATCATGATGATCAACTTCACAAATGAGCTCGAATATATAACTCCTCGGATGCAAGAGTTTCCAAAATCATCACCAGTTAACCATTCTTAAAAATGTCAACTTCTAAAAGCGTTATAATAATAAAGTATTATTATTATAATAACGTAATCATTTTATTAATTAATAACATATTGTTATTCATTAATAATTAAATATCCATTATTCTTCTGATGTTGATTCCGGCATCCACTACTGTAACCGTTGATCAACCTGGTCCCCAACTGCCCTGCCAGAAATAGTAACTGACCTCCAACTGACTTACTATAAATAGTAAGTCCAAAAATAGAAATTCCAGAAATAGAATCTGAACGCTAAGACCGTCAAATCATTTTGTCAACTCACGAGGGTAGCGCTGATGAGCTAACCATATTCAAGTTCCCAGAACCTGCTAATTCGGGGACATCACAAGTAATCAATAAGACACTAAGGGATCGATCAAATCAAGACATATTATCGATGCAAAATCAATAAGGATGATTAGAGTATAGAAACTAATAATTAACAATTAGTTTAAAGATAAAAAATGATCATTAGGCATAGAACGATGTGCATTACCTGTGAAGAGCCTACCTGGCTCTTTTCCTAAAATCAACTGCAAAATTCTTCTTGACACTGGAAAGTAATTGTTTTAAAGTCTTCTTTGCAAATATATACTTTTTGTATTTTTCACAATATAAATAAAGGGATCGCAATTACACAATTGAAATCGATTTACTATTACCAACATGCTTCATGCCAAACATTCAAACTTTAATTGCAAGTACAAAACGCGTTGTATTCATTTTAATAGAAGCCACGTCTTAGCAATTTATTGTAATAGATTAACATTCCCATCTACCTCTTGGATTCATTACGGCTGGCTGTAGTAGAACAAATACTGGCTGTAGTAGAACAAAGAATTGTTGAACCCTATCCACGACCAGCAAGTAACATGGATCGAATGCTCCTAAGGCGTCAAACCCTCAGCAGTGACTTACATCAATGGTTAAAGACAAAACGTCCAAACTAAATAGCAACCTGGCCGTACATCCCACACAATTCACTGGAAACGGAATGGTCCAATTCAAAGTGCCAAACTGAGCTGAATTATCAATTCAACCAGCAAATAATTTCTGAAACCCTTCTCTTCGAAACTCATAGCAATTTCCAAATTCTCCAGATAATAAAAAAATGATCAAAGATCTCACATAGAGTTTCGGAACCCTTAAGTAATTAAAATCAGCTTCTTCAATAAGACTCAAAACTTTCAGCTTCACCTTCACACATTGCATAGCTTAAAAATGATTGTCATTAAAGACATTATCCTTGCATAACCTTTTAATTGAAATATAATACTTCATTAAATTTCCTCACATTAAATGACAAAGCATTTAAATATAAGTCATAATTAATTAATGACTTAACTTTATTAAATAAGCTCATAATATAATTAATTAAGTAAACTTAATTAATTAATAAATCATCAACCCAAGCCAACCCAAATGCTCTGTTCTGCCAAGACAACTGCTCGGACACCCTACCACAAATAGACACTGCCAGAAATAGACTCACTAAAATTAGTAAGTCCCTCAAACTGGAAACTCTGCAAATGAATCCACAATTCCACTGATACCAATGCACAGGTGCCCTGCTATAAATAACAATCATGACGATCACCCAAAATAAACACTTACTATAAATAGTAAGTCTGTCAATCTGACCCAAACGAAGAGCAATCCTGGCATCACAGACCTCCAGAGTGGAAACTGACCACTAGCTTTGCCACACGACCCCCTCCAACATCCCGATTAGCTTACGAGGGTCACAGAAATAAGCTAATCCCATGTGCCCAAATACGGGGACATTACATTACCAACTAGCGACTAAAAGGAACAAGTGCAATTAAAGGTAGTGATTACATAAGTTGGCACAATAAACTAATCCATATCATGAAGAAATATGCTTTGAAGAGGGTATGATTTGGAAGAGATATGTCTCTTCAACAATCAAGAGGTGCCAGCCCTTCGGTATTGCAAGATACATAAGGAGATCGAACTCATTCAAACCATCATCATTGATTCTTTTATCTATTTTATCTATATTCTATTTGGATCGCTATAATTGAGCATTTGGCCTAGTGTCAAAACAGGTCGCATAAAGAACAAGTTCAATATCAGAGAGAGCACCAACATCATTGCAAAAATATCAAGTCAAATCAGAAACAGAATAATATATTTACATATTCGTAAAGACATATCAGAAGCACCAAATCATCTATCGCTATAAGCGATAGGAATACACAAATTGTAGCATACTTCATATTATCATAATAGAGATAGCTCCCGAAGAATATATTACAGCATACCTTCCATTGACAAATCAGAGACGGCTAATTCTGATTGTATAATTCATATTGCAAAAGCACTAAAGATCATCCTTGCATAGTTGTCATCATTAATATCAAAGACAACAAAGATAATCTTATCATTGTTGCATTGCACTAAGTACAAATATACTAATCAAATCATTTTACATATATCTAATTGATGAATCAGAAATAGTAATGATATTGATGTTGATTATATAATGTAAGAACAATTGTTGAAGAAGTGGTATCATAGACAATTATTCTTACTTCAATTAATATTATTTTTAGGATTATTTGAGACTTTGAGGAAAGAAGACTCTTGCAATTGATCTTTGCAAGTCAGTTGTCCCTATTTTATAAGTCTAACAAAAGGGGGCATTACACCTAGATTCGACAAACCTTGAAGAGGAAATTCAAAAGGCAATGAAATTTGAAATCAACCCATCAAAAGTTAAGCACAAAGGCTTCGCATAACACACCCACTCCAAGTATCCTAATAAAAAATGAAAGGCATAAGAAGGAATTCCGAAAAAGAACATGCTTTCATTGTAGTAAGAAATGGAAGTTGTGACATGTATGCCAAGACAAAAAGGCCTGAAAACGGCGAGATCACCTCAAAAGAAGGAATTTTTTCTGCAAGAGTAAATGTTGGTGTAATTAAATATTCCTAATTACATTTTACTTAAGCTTACTTAGGATAATGCATTCATAGTAGTTTGCAAATGAGACACCTAGGAGTTTGCTTCTCATTTTAGCACATGGTGTAGGAGAAATTCCACTTTAGGTGGTGATAGTCGTTATCTCATTCCACCTTTAGTGCTCTTATCACATTATCATTCTCTCATTGTTGCCCATGTTTGCACAATGGAGGATGATCCACCTTTGGTGGACATGTGATTCCACCTAGTGTGGTTGATAGGTTATCATTTGCCCATCTCCTAGTTATCATGCATTGCCTATATATTCAGACATATCTACATTGCAAATCAATTGGAAATCAATTTTGTATCCACTATTATTTGATCATTATTGAATCAATCAATTGATCATATCATATTTGTCTCTCTTGTGCTATCTATTGAGCTTCTAGATCTTGGCATTTTCATTCTTTGCCTTAGTCAAACTCTTACATGGTATCAGAGCCATAGGAGTGTTCATTGCATAGCAATTGGAGAGCATTTTGCTTCAACTTTTGGAGGGCCACAATTCAAATTCAGGATACCAGCAATTTGTGGGAGCGTCTCGAGCAAGATCAGACCTCACCATTGTGTTCGGGTGGCTATTCCAGTGAATATTGACTATATATTTGCCTAAATTGGGCAAAAGTCAAATTTGAAGAAAAAAACGTTTTGCAAATCGGACCCCTAAGGCCCGATCTGCAAATTTGGAGCACTTTGGGTCAAATCTAATCCTGCCATCGCGCTCAAAACGCCCAAAAACCCCAAAAATCGATAGTCAATTCATCCAAATCAGACACTATCACAAGGAGCTCAGAAAACTTCTCCCCTCTCTGTCATACAGACATCGCAGGTACGCAAGTACAATTTTAATTTTTAATTAAAATAAAATTTATTTTTTTCAGTTTTATTTTTTTCGTTTTAAAAAAAATTGAAAAACAAAATTAATTAAAAAACTTGTATTTATTTACGGATACGGGGGGAGGCTTTTTAAAAGTTATATATATATATATATATATATATATATATATATATATCGGCCTGAGTCTGCAGGTTGTACATGCGGGCACCGCAAGTCAGACCTGCGGCCTGCAGTCAACCTGCGGCCCGTAGTCAACCTACGGGTACTGCAGGCCCTGCAGCCCGCAGCCTTGCGTACGCAGGGTACCGCGAGTACCGCAAGTAACCTGTGGGCCTGCAACCCCGTAAAAGGGTTTTTTTTTTAAAATGATTTTTTATAGTTTTTTGAATTTACAATTTTTTTTAATATTTTTTATCAAGTTTTTAAAAATTAAAAAAAAACTTTTGTTTTTTTCTTTATTAAATTTTTTAATAGTTTTTTTTATTTCAAAAATAAAAAAATTGTTTTTTTCTTTATGTTTAATAAAGTTTTATTTTAAATCCAAAAATGAAAAAAAAACTTGTGTTTTTGCTCTTTATTTTTTAATAAAAATTTTCTTGGGTTTTTAAATAAATTTTTTTCTTAAACCTTGTTTTTTGAAAAACATTTTTTTATAAATAATGTAAAATTGGGAACACAATTTTTTCTTGCCACATCATACCTATTTTGCAGCGTTATCCAATCGGCAACCAGGGGGGAAGGACAATTTTGTCCCAAGGCCTTCTTGACTTCAGGCCAATCGAAGGACACTTTTTCTGCAGAATTTGACACGGCATTCTTGGTGGCTTCATCATCTTCATGTTTCCAGTTTTGCACATTGTATTTGATGTTGTGTGCTCTTGCATGAGCAATGTTGTACACACACTATCATAAAGTGCCACATATTTATTTGTACTTTGTCATTGATGACATATTTGATGTATCCCTATGCTAGTAGATTAAGAATTATCATGTGAGACTTGGTGCATGGCTCTAGAGAGACTTAGATTGCACACCATTGTCAATCAGTTATTGGTGGTGCATGGCTCCATTTGAGACATTTGATTGTACCAATCTGTTATATTTGAGCATCCAGTTGATACTCACGCAGGTGTCTCCATGCCTGATCTCTACCATATCACAATGGTGATGCATTGGTCATTTACATCGACATTAGTACCTGCTTTTGTCACACTGACATTCTTGGTGCAACATTGGCTCTATTTTCTTCCTATGGAGGAGTTTTGGTCAACATCTTGGGCCATCTTTGCAGGAGATTCAACATTATGGGAGGGATATCATGTCTCCTTGTTTCCTTCCTATGAGGGGATTCTTTATTGTATTTGCATGATGTATGTCATAATGGGGGGTCTTGATTACTCCATCCATCAATGCATCTTGTTTTTCTTGATCTCTCTTTTTGGGGGAGGGTTTTTCCCACGAGGTTTTCCCTCTTTCTCCACTTTATGAGAGATTGCATTGCATATCTTTTGCACTTGCATATTGTACATGGGTACCTCACATGGCCTAGTAGCCAAGACCCATCTTGCATTGTCATATACCATTGTGAGTTTAAGTGCATTCCCCTAAGTTGCACTTAAGGGGGGGTGTTGGTGTAATTAAATATTTCCAATTACACTTTACTTAAGCTTACTTAGGAAAATGCATTCATAGTATTTTGCATATGAGACAGCTAGGAGTTTTCATCTCATTTTAGCACAATGGTGTAAGAGAAACTACACTTTAGGTGGTGATAATTGTTATCTCATTCCACTTTATGTTTGAGATCCACCTTTAGTGCTCTTACCACATTATCATCCTCTCATTGTTGCACATGTATGCACATACTTCATTGTACAACGGAAGATGATCCACCTTTGGTAGACATGTGATTCCACCTAGTGTGGTTGATAGGTTATCATTTGCTCATCTCCTAGTTATCATGCCTATATATTCAGGCATATCTACATTGTAAATCAATTGGAAATCAATTTTGTATCCATTATTATTTGATCATTATTGAATCAATCAATTGATCATATCATATTTGCCTCTCTTGTGCTATCTATTGAGCTTCTAGATCTTAGTATTTTAATTCTTTGCCTAAGTCAAATTCTTACAGTAAAAAACCATGGGAGTCTAGACACACGTGGAAAAGGAAGCCGTGCTCATAATATAGAAGCTACCTCCAACAAAGAAACACAAGAAAATCCTAGCAAAAAGACCAAGTACGAAGATGAAGAGGATGCAACTTTAGCTACCATCTTTGAAACCTCCAAACACCGTCCATTATGAATCAAAAGTAGACTCAAAGGGCATAAGGTTATCGCAATAGTGGATAGTGGGGCATCTCAAAACTTCATTGATGAGAAATTGTGCAAAAAGGGAATTAGAAACCAAGGACTTTAAGGGCCCGTTTGGACCACAGCATACGAAATGCCGGATATGGTCAATTCTGGAAGATGCTGCAATTCTGGAAGATACAAATTCTAAAAATGATATCCACAAAATGGAATGACCTGTTTGGCAAGCTGTAGGCAGACGAAAGTGAGCAGATCCATAGGCAATCTCTCATCAAATATTTGACATGAGTAGACTGCAGTTTTTAGATCTGTCTTTCTCCCCTCTTAAGAGTATTCCTTCCAAGATAAACAAGCTGAAAAGTCTCCAAATTCTCAAGTTAGCCCACTGTTATGCTCTGGAGTTCGTTTCATGTGACATATCAATGCTCACTGGTTTGGAAGAGCTTGATATGTGGCAGTCCGCGACAACGTTTGCATATTCACAGGAG
>MU225180.1:1217264-1234278 GCA_018584345.1 Thuja plicata | reverse complement strand
AGACATGTCCCTTCATGGGACATGTCTATTCATTATTATTTATAAGAAAGGACATGCCTCTTCCTATTAATCATAATTTAATCAATCTTATAATGTTTCATCAATCAATTATTAATTAAGAATAATACAATAATTTAATATTGAATATTAAATTTCATATGATTAATAATAATATAACATATATAATATATTATTATTAATCAACATGTATTATATATATTCTAATGATCATACGACTGAAGCTACAAACATTAACAGGCATATCTGATCACTTGATCTCATGATGGCAAACTATCTGAATACTTCATCTTATTGTCTATGCTTTACTTGAAGATGCAGGATAGGAAAACCATGAAGTGTTATAAATAAGATGATTTTCCTTGATAGGATATTTATGTTGATCCTCATGCTACAGGATTTATTGACAAGAATATGCAAAACTAACTACATGAACTTCTAATTGGTATATATAATCACTTGCTAACTACATGGAAGTGTTCAAGGTCTACCAAACCTTCATCACATAGGTTTTTTTCGCTATTTTGCTTTTTTATGAAGGAGGGGGATATCACACTCCTCTAAAAGAATGGAGAGGATTTTCAGACATGGACAAGGGGAGTGGGCTACACAATTTATGATCCTCAACAAGACCTCCTTCCAAGGCAAAACAATACACATTGATATCCAACCCATCTTGAACAAACATAGGAAAGTATTTGGTGATATTCCCCCAAAACTACCCCCAAAAAGAGGATTTGCGCATACAATAGAATTAGGGGCTAAAAACGGTGATCACTATCCCTATCGACACACCCGCGAATTCAAAGAAGAGATTGAGAAAACCATTAAGGAGCTACTAGAGATGGGTCATATCCAACCTAGTTCTAATCCCTTCACATCATCCATAGTACTAGTCAAGAAAAAAGATGGTACCATGAAAATTTGTATAGACTATAGGGCTTTAAGCAAGAAAACAATAAAAATTGTTACCCTGTTCCAAGAATTAATGAATTAATCAACGAACTCCATGGAGCTAGATACTTCTCCAAAATTGATTTACAATCAGGGTATCATCAAAATAGGAAAGAGGAAAGAAGATATTCCTAAGAGCACCTTCTGGTGTCACTAGGGACACTTTGAATTCTTGGTCCTATCTTTTGGCCTAACTAATGCCCAAACAACATTCCAGTCATACATGAATCATATATTCAGAAAACAGTTAAGGAAGTTCCTACTCATTTTCTTCAATGACATCCTTATCTACACCAAGACATAGAAAGAGCACCTTAAACATATTGAGGAATTCCTAAACATCTTAGACCAAGAATCCCTATATGCCAATAGCTCAAAATGTGAATTTGGACGAGAAGAGATCCTCTACCTGGTCACAAAATCAATGCGCAAGCAGTGAGCGTAGATGAAAGAAAAATTAAAGCCATGAAGGAATGGCCAAAACCAAGAATCCTAACACAACTAAAGGGACTTTGTGGGATTATGCAATTACTATCAACATTTTGTTAAAGGATTTTCAAAATTGACCGCCCCAATCATGGACTTGACCAAAAAGGGGGCATTTGGGTGGAACGAAGTGACTCAAAAGGCTTTCGAAACACTTAAGTAATGAGCTCATGCCCTATTTTAGCTATCCCTGATTTTTTCCTTACCCTTCGAATTGCAGTGTGATGCCTCTAGGGAAGGAATCAAGGTGGTTCTTATGCAAAATAAGCATCCCATTACATTTAAAACTCGTAAGTGTTTGTCCCATCAGGTGTGTGTTAAGAACATAACAGAATGCAAGTAAAATGTAACAGTATGCATATGCACAATGTATAGAGAACTCAGATATATATTCATTGATCACAATATTACAATGTATCTCTAGAATAGCCACAACGATATTACCATAAAAACATTCCAAAATGACATAACATCCCTCGAAGACAAGTACAATGATATAAAAGGGTGTCGAGTGTCAACCGGAGATCCCTCGACAACAATTAACAACTACTAATTATCCCGACAACATCATCGCCCCCCCAAAAGAAAGTTGTCTCTCGACGACACAACAAAATGGGGAATACAACTACACATAAAAGAAATCAAGGAGGTGGGGGCCTAGAGAGAGTACCTGATGAGGAAGGTGCAAGTGGTGTAGATGTTGCCAGGTGCTCTATCAACTGTTGGACCTGCTGAGTCTGTCGCTGCAAATCCCTCTCTACTAACAGTTGTCTCTTTCGGGTGGTCTTCACCATAAACACTGCCTACATAACCTCCTTGTGCTTCTTATGTGTCTCCTGCAGTACTGCAACAAGGCGAGTCTCCACTGTTGTTGTCATGTTCCCTACCTGAATAGGACCTAATATCAATAAATAACAATTATAAGATTAAAATGTTAAAATTACTAACGATAATAATAATATTAAAGTATGAAAAGGAATAAATAAATAATATTAAAATATAATTATAAATAAATAATCAATAATAAAATAATAACCCAATATAATTATATAAATAATAATAATTTACAATAAATAAGTAGATTATAACAAATATTTAAAATATAGAAATTTATACTAATTTAAAATTATAATTTAACTAAATATATCAAATATAATATATTATTTGTATACCAAATATAATATATTACATATATTAACAATATCGTATAAAATATAAAATAACCTTCATATAAATCAAATCCATACTAAATATGTAAAATATATTAATAATACTCATAACATATAACCAAGCGACTCAATAGCTAATCACAACCATTACCCTACACGGGTATATAGTTAAGAAGAACGACGAAAAATATGGGGAAGAAAAGGGGGAAGCTTGGAAACACAAATAGCACTTCCTCAAACACATTCAGCGATAAAAAAAAATCAGAGAATAGTAAAAAAGACGATATAGAAGTCGAGGTGTCCAATCACGTTTTAGCAGCCCTTCAGGGATCATAACTTCATAATCATCGCACATATATAAGCATAATCCTTGTAGCCAATATAATCGCCACCCATCGTTGGATAGAGATATATATCAGTGTTCCACAGGGAAGCGTCCCCCCAAAACGCTAGCGTCCCCCCAAAACGCTAGCGTCTCCGGGACGGGGACATCCACAGGACTTGGGGATGTCGTTCCCAAGTCCCCAACGGCGCCGCCCGTCAGCCGTCGATTGCCCGACCTCCCAAGGGATGATTAGAGGCCTCCCTTCACTACATTTTGACATTTTGTACTTGTTTTGATGTCATGCTACTCTATTTAGTATTTAACTTCTTAATATGCTTATACATCTTTTCATAACTAGCATTTTAAGTACCGTGTATAGTATATAGTACATACACCCCGTCCCGCGCCACCCCCTTGTTGTTCCCAAATTGAGGCCCCTTTGTCCCACCTTCCCGGAAACTTGTCCCCCCATTCTAGCATCCCCCCATCCCCGACGACGGTGTAACTATGATATATATATATATATATATATAATCTCATCGGATGAATTATTACAAGGTGTCGAGTTGTTGGATTCACATCGATGGATCAGAAGGCAAGGTTGACAACATTCAGATCAATACTAATTACAAGACATCGGAAACTCTTCGGCAATACCCTTTTAGACAAGAATACATCAGCAAAGGTACAATAGGAAGTTAGGATAAGAGGTAACGATAAAGCATCTACTCACAAGCGATACTCCTAGGGATTCTTCTTGCATATGCATTGGTGAACTCAAGGAATTCAACTAGCAAATAGAAGACAAATCGCAGGTTTATAAAAAAATCATCAGGAACTGCAACCTAACGACGCATGAATATTAACCCCTAAATAGGAATAGCAATTAGGACAAGTTTTACATCTGAATACTCACATGATTAACAAGGAAGTCACTTGAAACGACAATTGCTTATGTAATATATGTACATTTGAAAGAATCAAAGCAAGGATAATCAACTCATTACGATATTTAAAAAATTAAGGCAAACTTGAAGTAATTTCACAATAGATATTACAAATCCAAACTTTGATTAGGATTCAGAGCAAATTGAGTAAGGTCCTACTTGGGGACATTACAGTTGCCCACTCAACCTTCTCACGGTCCAACTACTCCTCTAAGGTTGCCATCTAAGCTCGTTGCTGAACTAGTTCATCCTCTACCATCTGGAGTCTAGTGGCTAACTCCTCCCGGGCTACAATAGTCGCCACCCACTCGGCCTCAGCCCCTGCTGCTGAATGTTGGGCCCTCCTAAGCTCATAATACCCATCCCGGAATGCTCGCTCAACCCTCCTGAGCAAGGAGTGGGTCTACTCTCCCCTACTGACTCCTAAAGCCTCCAATCCTCCAACATAGCAATCATCTCCATAGCAAGCCATCCTCTGGAGTCAAAACATCGCACAAACTCCATAGCACAACCCCTTGTAGCAAACGCAAGCAAGCGCTCCACTGCCTAATCTGTCATCCCATGAGCCCGTTCCTATACAGAGGTTGCCATCATCCGCGCACCTGCCTCCATCTCCATCAAAAACTTCTCGAGGTCACCCAACTCACCGTGAGTCTTGGACACCACGTGTTAATGTGTGTAGGAGCCCTACCCTCAGACTCCTCTCCATGTACCGTCATCTCAAGGAGAGGATCCAACTCCAATTCCCTCAGGTGGGTACTCCCTTCGTCCAAATCAATAATATCAACAATGTCATGTTGTGGCAACTGCTCTTGCTTTTGTAGTGAAAGAGGTGCAGGTTCAATGGTTGCCATGGGAGTCACTTGATAGCAGTTCAGCCAAGCATCCATGGTCGCATCTGAGGTCTCCAACTCAACTGCCCCATGTATGGTCATCTCCTAAGTGCATACTGGCTACTCCACGGGCTCAACTATTGATTGTACGTGCTCAACTACTCTACTCGCACTAGGTGTCAGGGTTGGTGGCGTTAGCAACTATCCAAACGCTGGCATCGGTATGGCTCCAATTGTCATACCTTAAGTAGTCTGTGGGGCCAACTGACTGCAAACGTGTAGTAGGGTTGGAGCAAAGACAACTCACACCCTCTGGTGCAAGTCCACCCGAAGGTGTGACACCACTTGATGGTGTAGGGGTATCCGATGGTACAATACCTGATGGTGCGACTCTTGCAGTACCCTCGACTCCCTCCTCTCTATCTAATGCATCTCTCTCAGTACAGCCACTCACCTTCCCTTGACTCACCATATGAAAAGTATCACCTCCTCCGCTAACCCCCGAATAGATATCCTCCGACTCCTCTCCGTTGTTGTCGCACTCCTCAACTACTCCGTTTGTCTCTGATCCAACTACTTGGTGCCTACGCTTCTTGTTGCTGAGCATCACTGCTAACTGTAAAGTGTCCAAGCACGTCCAGTAAAATATGGGCGGTGGAGAAGGGTGCACACGGCTCTGTGAGTACAACTAGCCATACTGGCCGGGAGGCACCTACGTCCACACATTAACCAAGAAAAGCCCAATAGCATGATAAGGCATGTAGAAGGTTTTGTGTTGTAATGTCAAAAACTCATGAATCCGCTCTAATAGCACAAATGCCCAATCATACACTGTGTCATTGCGTAAGCCATTCATCAAAACCAATAGCGACACTACGGTATCCGTAACTCTGCTAGCTCCTGTCAACCGGCCTTCATGACGTCCAACAAACATCGCAAATCCCCAGGCGAAATAAATGACTTCTTCAGGTCGCTCCCCTTGCTTGCCTGTGCCACACTCTCCCACTCACTTGGTGTCAAATCCCTTAGAGAGACCAACCGTAGGAGGTTCTACTCCCGCTTGACAGTCATCTTCATGGCTGATTTATCAATCTTTCAGCCTTGTCCCGAAATGTCAAACACCTGAGTAAATGCGCAGGTTGAGAATGAAACTGTGATTGTGCACAACAGGTACTCAAAATCGGATTCGGAGCAGATGCTAATTATTGATTTTGATGGATTACTCTGTCGTACCAATGTTTTTCCTGTTCACTGCCAATGCTACCTAAGTACTGTATTTTATTGGGTCGTACAGTCTAGTTTACAAGTGTCGTACCTTTCTTTTTACTTGTCGCACAATTCTTTTACATAGTCGTACAGTTAATTAATTTAGAGTTGAATTTCTGGCTTATTAGATTGTGTATGTTTTTTAGCATCTAAGCCAGAAATTCAACTCTAAATTCAATGGATTGTGGAAATCTGATCGATTCAGTTAATTAATTGTTATACAGACTTTGCTATAATTACTGTACAGTTTTTAAATCGTCGTACAAGTTTTTCTTGAATTGTCGTACGGATACCGTATGAGCTCTACCGTACAATCTTTTTGGTCTATACGATGAGTTCTCTCTTTTTTTAATTTATTACATACCTAAATCATCTGGTCCAGTTTGGCCTTCCCGCCCGAACTGGGTCGTCTTGTTGCCTCCTTTCGAGATATAGCTTCAATTTCGACCCATTCACCGGCTCTCGGAGGCTAGCCATCGAAGGTTGATAACTTTATCACTATGTTTTCTCCAACTTCCTGAATTCTATAAGGACCGAGCCATCGGACTTTGAACTTACCTGGCTTTATTTCATTGCGGCCATTATACTTCAAAACCAACTAACCTGGACTGAAATTCATACACCGAATGTGCTTATCATGCCACAATTTCCGACATTGTTGGGCTACCTCTGTCACCCACTGAGCCATCATTCTTTGCTCATCCAGCTTTCCTAATGCATACAACCTCTCCGGCAACCTTTCCACGTCTCTAAGCTGGTTCTCGATGGTTATATGCAGACTAGGTACCATGAACTCGGCTGGTATGATTGCTTCTTGGCCTTACATCAACTGGAAGGGTGTCTGGCCTGTTGTGACCTTATATGTGATTCGGTATGCCCATATTATAGACAGAAGCCTTTCCTCCCAATCCTCTTGTTCAACACCACATGATTTGTATATGATCGAGACCAGTATTTTTTTCATAGCTTATGCTTGCCATTCGCTCTTGGCTAATAAGGCCTCGACAAGGAATGAAAGATTTTGAACTCGATTGTCAGGAATTTAACCACATGGTTTACAAAATGCCTTCCTTGATCGCTTGTCAGTTGGATTGGAATACCATACCGGGTTATGATTTGCTCATATATAAACCTTGTCATGCTCAAGGTTGAATAGTGCTTGTGCTTCGGCCTACTTAGTCGGATACTTCGTTGCCACAACAATGTACCGACACCTCCACGCACGGCTCACCTTCAATGGCCCTATAAAGTCCAATCCCCACCGTTCGAACAACTCCTATGCATGTGAGGGATTTAGGGGCATAAAATCCCTCTTCAATGGTTTGCCTGCCCTCTGACAGGTGTCGCACCTTATGACCCATTCACGAGCATCATTGTATAGTGTGGGTCACCATAATCCCACGAGCAACACCTTTCGGGCCGTTGTATTTGATCCCATGTGGCCTCCTGCAGGTCCCTAGCGTGCCTCTACTAGCAGCCCCAGAATCTCCTCCTCCATGACACATCTCAAAACTTGAACGTGTCCCATTTTATATAGCAAGTCGTTGATCAACTAGAATGTTTGACTTTTGAGGACCAACTTTCTTCTCTCCTGGTGGTATGTCGCTCGAGAACTGCGAAGTCGACAGATACTCCCCAATGCTAGTGTACCATGACAATAGTGCAACTATCAAGAAAAGGTGAGCGTTGGGGAAGTCATCATTCACTCTTGGCGGCTCCCCAGACTTGATCTATGATAGTTGATCAACAATTACATGGCTTCTTATCGATCGTACAATGATTGTAAAGGTAAACTCCTGGAGTAGTAGTCACCTACTAACCCTCCCTTGAATGATGGGTTTATTCACCAAGTACATTAACCCCTGGTGGTCTACATAGAATGTGAACGGGGTTGCCAATAGGTAGTGTCATAACTTTTGTACCACGTAGACCATCCCGAGCACTTCCCTCTTTGTCGTACTATAGTTTCTTTCCGCTTTTGATACCAATCGACTCGCGAAGTAGATGAGGTGATCTAACCCATGCTCTCCCACCTGTGTCAATGTGGCACCGATAGTATAATTGGATGTGTGTACGTGGAACTCTTTGTCCCAATTCAAGTATGCCAAAATAGATGCAGCCACCAGCCTCGTCTTGATTTCCTTGAAGGCCTCTCCTTGTGTGGTCTCCGATGTGTATAACTCTCCCTTCCGCGTCAGCTTGTCGAGAGGGTAGGAGATTTGGACGAAGTTCTTGATGAACTTTCGATAATATCCTGTTGTGAAGTTCTTGATGAACTTCCATCTTAATGATTACTCTCACCTTGTCTGGATTTGTCTTCAATCCGGCTTTGCACAAAATATGGCCGAGCAATTTCCCCTGAGGCACCATAAACCGGCATTTCTTTGGATTCAATGTTAGCCGGGTTTTCCAACACCGTTCCATGCATTCCCTTCAGGCCACCAAGTAGGTGTCTTGTCCATTGTATATGGACTAGTCGTCTAAAAAGGCCTTGAAGTTCCCCAAGGACATCTTGTCAAAGATATGCTGGATTATCCTTTGGAAGGTGGTCGGGGCGTTGCACAACCCGAATGGCATTAGGTTTTAAGCATATACGTCGTCTTCAACCACAAATGTAGTTTTCAACTTTTCTTCTTCTGCAATAGAGATTCGGTTGTACCTCGAGAATTTGTCCATGAAGGAGTGCATTTTGTGTCCTACCACCTCCTCCAGGAAACTATCCGTGAAGGGTATCGAAAATGGGCCCTTGATGGTGACTGCATTCAAATACCGTAAGTCCACACAAATGCGAATTTGATTCATCTCTTTTTTTAACGATATCACAATAGGTGAGACCTATTCACTTGTCTGCACCCGGAATAGGATGCATGCTTCCAGCATCCATTCTATCTCCTCATTCACTTTTGCCGCATAATTTTTTATCATACGATACAACCTTTTCCGCATTAGATGGGCTCCTGGTACAAGCGGAATTCAGTAAACACATAGCTCCAGAAGTACCCCCTTTAAGTCCCTTGTATGTCAAGCGAATACATCCTTATACTCGATAAAAATCTTGAAGGTTGTTGCCTTAAGCACTGGATTCCAGTCATCATCGATTAGTATATTTCTCGAACTCGCTTCGTCACCCAGATTTGTCTCCTTAAGTTTAGGGTCCTCGTACCGTATGGGTTTGTCTTTGTCCAATTGGTGTGTCGGAGTCTTGTTAACTCATGTCACCCCTTCTTTATACTCGCCATACTCAGGCGGGAACATGTCTTTCTCCCCTGACTCTTCTTCTACCTGCAACATGTTACATTCCAGATGGAAGAGCTCATAATCCTCCATTTGCCAATGGAAGAGCCCATTCAGCGAGCCCACCTCATCTTCCGAACAACCTTCCATTTCTAGAATGCCTTCATCATTCGGCTCCATTCGTTGTCTGCCTTCATCTATTCCCATAGCCTCTCCCTTCGTCTTTGATTCTGAGGAGGATGTCAAATCCTCACTCACCACTTGCATCCTGAAGTCGATAACAAACTTCCGCCCTCCCCTCTCCATGGATAGCGTATTTCGCTTCCAATTGTGGTTTACCTTCGCAGTGATGAGCTACCCTCCCGAGAATCACATCGTAGCCATTCTTCTTTAGGTGAATTACTACAAAATCCAGAATGAAGGGTTGTGTACCAATAGTTACCTTTTGTGCCATTAGGGTTCCAATCAACTTGATGTCGTGTTGGTCGGTACCCACCAAATTGAATGTGCATGGCCACAGTGTCGGCTTCCCCAATTTCTTCCACGTCTCCTTTGCTAGTACGTTCACCCTTGAACCTCCATCCAAAATCATGTCGGTGAGGATTGTGCCCAATATACCCATTTCCACTACCGTAGGGTGCCTTCCGTTGTTCACCGCTAGTAACATTGGTTTTGCCGAAGAGTTGACTGGAATCTCTGTGTGGAGTGTCGTCGTATGGATAGGCACATTTGTGGTGCTCGTGATGGCCGCCCTCGGTCGTGGCATAGCCTCCAGAAGGTTTTTAATCTTTATTGGCACTTGTGTCTGCAATACATATCTTAGGACGTTCTGCTCGGACTTCGCATGTAGCAAAGTACTGGCAGTGTCATTTGTTTCTCTTCGCTCCTCCATCATTTCCCTCTAAACGTCGGCCTTACCTTCCCATGACCTCTCCTTTTTTGTACGAGGGTTGGGTATTTTGCTTTCTTCGCTTGTGCTCTTGTGATTGCTAGTACCCCTTCCTCGCCTCACTTGTCAATATTCAACAGGTTTACTCCCGACTTCAGGCATTTCGCGTCCTTGTGGTCACCGAGACCAGACCATCGACACAGATGCTTTGAATTTCTCCTTCGGGCAATCTCGGGCAAAGTGTCCCCATTGGTTGCAGGTCGAACATTGAATTATTGGTCGACCTTTGGCATGGTACTGCATCCGGCTTTGGTTATTATTATTATTTTAACCAACTCTTCAGTTATTCTGGCAGCCATCGAACGATGCAGTTGTATTGGCCAATTGTTGTGAGGTGATCGTTGTTGTCGCGGCCTTTGATGGCTTCTCCTGCGCGAAGAGCACTTGTGCACTTTTGGTCTTCATATTGTATGGGCACTCCTTGGTGGAGTGTCCCAATACTTGACAAATGTCACAAAATGCTTTTTTAGGACACGTGCCTTTTGTGTGACCTCCTTACAGTTTGCGCACCACAATTCCCCTACACTCTTGCTACTACTCTCCTTCATGGCCTTGAATTCTTTCATCATTCGGTGCATGTCCTTCTGTAATGCCTGCACCTTCTTACTTTCTTCCTCATCACTATTGCTCCTTTCCAAAGAGTCATCATCATCCGACCGGTTCTCTTTCCGCGACGTCTTGTCCTCACTTTCTATATCCATGGCCCGACTATAAGCATCCCCATATGACATCAAAGGGACAACTTTCATCTTCGTTCTCAAGGACAATTTCAATCCCTCCACAAAGCAGCATTTCTTCGTCCCATCTGCCGGTTGGTTCTCTATTTTCCTAAGTAGCTCCTTGAGTCGCCTATTGTCTGTTCTCATACTTTCATGTTTGCTCTACCTCGTGCTGTGAATCTCAGCTACATTCTCATTATCATCCCGAAGTAATCTGAACTCTACCTGGAATACCTTCAAGTCAGCCCACGTGCCTACCTTGGTTTTGCCTACTTCAGAGAACCAATCTATTCCCACCCCACGTAGTGTTGCGAAAAATTGTACCACACAATCATCCTGGTTGGTTTACCCATTGGTCGACCAGATTGTTTATGCACATCCTACAGTGTCGCACGAGATCCTCTATTCCATCCCCCGTAAACTTTGGCAACTTTTGATTTTTTGACATTGTGGTGGTTCCCTATGACCCGCTCTGCATACTCGGTCCAGTTGGAATTGCTCCCAAGTTTTCTGACCCACTGTGTACTCAGTCCGGTCAAAATTGCTTCCAAGTTTGGTGTACTGGACCCGAATAGATCATTTTGACTACGGCGCCCCAATGTCCTCCCAACACTCTTGACCGCGCCTATATCCTCTACATGTCAATCTTCGGCATGCTCTGCACTTTTTTATGTACCCTTCCGACATCCAATCTGCTTGACTCCCTTCGGTATGAGGTCGCTAGTTCCACTCCTTGACAGCTCCTACTTTCTTGTGGTGTGAGGGTCAGGTGTCTCAGACGGTGTTGGGTATTTTTTATCAATTCAAATACTTCGTCACCTTAAGCCAATCCCCCACTATATACCCTTCGGAACTCTCCTAGTTCACTTCGGGTAACTCCTTTGTGTTCCCGCAGTCCCCTTTAGTTAATCCTACTGCAATTCTCCGTAGTCGTCGTCTCCGCTCGGCTTGCTCTTCCAACATCAGTGCTCTTTGGAGAGCTTCATGCTCATCCTCTTGTCCCTTCAGAACATGTTTCCTATCTTTGTTCAAAGTTAGTAGCATCAATTACCTCCTTCATATGGATTTAGGATGCGTTACCGTAGACAGCTCTCGTCATGCTCCTCTTCCCTTCAGGTCCTCACTTCATACCACTATAATATATGTTGGCAGTGATCCTCCTTGTTTTCCTCTTCTTGCAGGTTGTCGAGAGCAATAAAGTGTTGTGCTAAAAGCTTTCGCAAGTGGCACATAAGACAATCCATTGTTGGACTCACCCCGAGTGTGTCCCAGACAACACTCAGGAACTTCTTCACGTTCTACCTTCCTTCGAGCGTAAATCCCGATGGAGGTCTTTAGTATATTTGCACAATCCCCTGTCAGTGCTCTTTTCCCTTCAAATTTTGTCATTGGTGACTTGTTCGCTTACTGGTTGGCCCATTACAGGATTCTCGCCATGTCATACGTCTACCGTCCCCTTGAGTAGATCATTTCCCAGATTCGTTCAGGCAACGACGCCAAATGTTTGCCTCGTAGGGTGTGTGCAGTGTTAGATTTAGGCTCGTTTAACCACAGGCATTATCATTGCCCTCCCAACCAAAGAGGAACATGTATCGTCTCCCCCGAGCATCCGATCTATATTAATCTGCCTAATATTATTCACTTATCTATCTCTTTGAGTGAGATCACATATCTCATTATATATATACAAGAGGTGCCCTTTCACCAAGGGACACCACTCTTATTTATTAATATAATTGTATATTAATATAATATCAATATATTATCAATAATTATATTTATCAATATAATAATATTATAACAATTATTATATTATTAATATAATAATTATTATATTATCATACAATATAATTATATTATCACATAATAATATAATTATATCATCTCGTAACAATAATATAAATATAATTACAACCTTTGTGATATCTATGTCGCCCTGTGGATTCTGGCCACAGCTACAATAAAATCAACACTTCCTCTTAGCTAGGGAGGAATCCTTCTCGATTATAGATAATCGATCATTGTCTCAAGTGATGCAATGCATCTCTTGAGACGATCAGATGCCTTCAGGGTCGTTCTCCTGACGCTACCTTCAACACTCCCTCTTAGCTAGGGAGGAATTCATATTAGGTTGAGTCATAATGAGTGCATCATTATGGTTCACCATAAATACCGCAATAAATTTTATGTTCTCGAATATCACCTTAAGTGATTAAGTTCCTCAGATACCACCTCAAGTGATATTGAACATTTATGTCATGTTCTTCGGATACCACCTCATGTGATATTGAACATTTATGTCATGTTCTTCGGATACGACCTTATGTGATATTGAACATTAGACATCTAACATAATGGATTTCAATAAATCTTCATTGTGAGATCGTCACCTCACAATGAGGATTACAGAGTCTTATCATTGTGAGATCGTCACCTCACAAAGATATTCATATCACAAGTACAAGGAAATCACCACAGACTCTCTCACGTAGTGTTGTCATGGTATCACACACATGACATCCACCATGAATCATATCAGAGGGTGGTGATAAGGGCTTACACCTCAGGTTTCTCTTCAGTGCATTAACAAGGGCTTGCACCTAATACTTCTCCCTCACATAGAAGAATGCATTAAGAAGATCTTCATGATGACGTGGCTCCCTCTGAAATAGATATCAACCTTCTAACGTCCTTCGTCCAAGGTTGCTTCAGATAAAGTGTCGCTCCCTCTGAATCTAATATCAACCTTCTCACCTCCTCGTCCAAGGTTGCTTTTGATGAAATGTCGGACTCCCTCTGAATGTTAATTCTTCCTCTTCGAAGAAACTTATCTAGATATGTGCCACCAACTCAGCCTCATGGCAGTCGTTGTCTTTCAAGATCAAGCCAATTATCAGCAATTATGATTCATTAAGGAATTGCGATCTCGGTAACAGATGTCTCATGTGGCTAGTATTACACCGCGATATCCATAAGCACCCTATCAAGGTCGCATCCTTGGCATTTCCCACACTCGGCATTGTTAATATTGGCGGTGAACCAGTCTAAAGCCCCAGTAACATACAACACATCGTTGACACTTATTTGTATTCGGTCTAAGATCCAGTGGTAGCAACTCTCCTTTCTTTGTTGCAGTACACCATATACTAGACTATAATTAAAAATAAACCTCATAGACAATACCTCCCAGATGCTGAAATGAATATCCTATCAATCTCCATTATTGTGCCCAGTGATGTATTCGAACTCCTCTAGATATAGCATGGCAATGTCTAAATATTTATAATATCGCTCGACACATATTCCCAACAATGTCGTCTCAGACATTCATTGTAGAAGGGAAACCACGACTTGCAACTTTTCTTTCCTTTCTTTATCTGGACTACTCATGATGATTCGATAAAGAGAATTTTGAAGCGATCCTTGGAATCTAATGGACTTCCTACTTCGTTGTATTGTAGGATCAGAATCTCCTCTGACTGGTATGAAACAGTGCACTTAGCAACCCGATATTTATATATAAATCTTTAGTTACCAAAGATATGTATATCACTCTCTAGTGGTGATGCAAGTTGTTGGTAAATGTTTGTTTCCAGTGGTTTTTAGTTATATGCTTGAATAGAACAAGGAGAACCAAGTCATCCAATCCACACAATGTCAAATACAAACTACTTGGTATTCGATATTCCTCCAAGTTACGCCAATGTTTTGATATCAATTGGTTCGATATAGATTTTTGTCTAAGTCAATTTGTCTTATATTGTCTAAAACTTCAAGGGGCCCACGTAGAGAATCCCCAACATAACTAGAATCGCGCCCTCCTTCACAATCTGGCTCACCTACTCTTGGTCCGAGCTCAAATTCCCAATGGCCATGACCGCAGCAACCTGGGCAAAGACTGCTGCACTTCTTTAAGTAGCTGAAGCAGAGGACCCACGCCTCCTTCAATGATAATCTTTCCATTGTGATCGTTATCCGCAGCAAAGGAGGCAAGGCTATTAGCGATCTCCTCCTTATCTACTAGGATGCTTTCTCCAATCTGCTTGACTTATGTAAACAACAGCTTACGTGGATACAAACTGAGTACGGGGTAATCATGTTATGTTGTTCGTAACCATTGTTGACCTTTCCCTTCACATAACCGTTGTTCGAATTCTTCCTTGTCTTCTCTATTCACTAAGCAAACAGTATATATAACAATTTAATTGGTTAAGCAGTCCCTATCTGTTCATTCGATTAATGACCTTATATGTTCATCGAATATAAACTAACGTGGCTTCCACAAGACAAACATATTCGTACTCATTATGTGATTGTGCCATGGAGGTGAAGACTTTGATATCTACGAAGTTATTCATATTAATATCTTCACAATGTCTTCACAATAACTAGCTGCTCTAATGTCTTTTGTCATCGATGTATATCAATCGATTTATCAGCTTCAATCAATAATATTTTTGTTAATTATCCTTCTGTCATACACCACGACATAACAGTGCACCCGCTAGCCACTAGCTCCACTTCGCGGTCATTTCAGTGCCCACCACCTGACTGCATAAAAATACACCCCGCGGAATAGAAGTGTGTGCTGAACCTCCTTGGCTCTGCTTCCTTTGGTGCTCCTTGCACGCATCCTCGAGCCCATTGCTCTACTCCTGTTGAACCCCTCTTATACTAGCCACCTTATGCTTCTAACTATGGCATCCCCCATAAGACCCAAGCTACTAACATTAGCCTTTGTGATCTCAACTCCCTGAGTTCTCTTGATCACTGATGCGCCACTCTGAATGCCCTGGAACCACCGTAGCTCCCCCTTGCTCAACTATGCATGCTCCCCTTAAACTATGCACTGCACTACCTGAGTACATCGGGACTCCCCGAGTCTCCCTTGTTGAACATTGCATCCCACTTGAGTGACTTGGACCACTGAGTCCTCCTACTCGCTGTGCATACTACCAAAGCACCTCTGAACACATTGAGTCCTCTTGTCCTTCCTTGCATGCTACTGAAGCATGCCCAATACTACCGAAGCACTGGCGCCCCATGTTGGGCTCCCCCGGTCCACCATAGACCTTGAAGCACCAATCCGTTCCCCATGGGACAGCTAACCACCATAACTAGCTTTGAATCCAAACACTGAGCGCTCACTGCCTTGACACTCGGTCTCTGTCTACATGACACCGTTGGTGAACCCCGTTTCTCATGCATCCATTGCATTCCGACCAACTCATGCACACCTGCAATCTTAGCTCCATGGATTCCTTGTGTAATGCATACCTACTTGATCTCCATGCTCTTGTTCCACGATCCATCCCAATCCCTTGGTCGTTGTACTCACTTTCCAACTCGGTTGTACCACCATAGCACCTTGCCTATAGATCATATCACCTGTCATGTCCCCTTTCTAGAGTGGACATCAGAGACGAAGGAGTTGGCCTAGCATTGGAGTCTCATAGGCTAGCGGAGATGGATAGGGACTCATTCAGTGCACACAGTGACCGGATTTTGGCTTTACAAGCTGTTTGGAGCCAGTTTGGAGCAGTTCCTTGATTTTAGGTGGCAGTTCCTACTTTTTAGGAGAATGTGACTACTTTCCGGGGTTGGCTTCCAAGAGACCATTCCTTGGTTTCAGTTTCAGGAGATTTGGGTGTCTATCCTAGTTTCTAGGAGCATACCTAGATTTTAGGGATGGGACTGTCAATTAATCCTTGATTTCCGACATCAGTCACAGACAGGTGACAGTTCCAGTTTCAGGTTTCTGAGGTTAGTTGGGCATTTTGTGGCTATTTGGGATATATTTTTAATATATTTAAATATATCCTAAGTTAGCGTTTAATAATTAAAATAAGGCTGTCTATAGCCATTTTGGAGTAATAAGGGGTTTTTGGCCTCATCTGGATGCGTATCCCTTGGTGTAATAGCTCGTTGGAAAGGTCTTGGACTTTTCTAAATATTTCTTTCTTGACTCAGTACCTTTCGGTGAACGGATTTCTTTATATTTGAAAAAAGGTCGTTTTCTATGCACTTGGCAACTTAAAAATGAGAAATATAACATTTAAAACCTAAATGCCACATTGAGTCACTTTTAGGGTTCGAGCTAAGTGGGAAGGTGTT
>MU225180.1:1192275-1212177 GCA_018584345.1 Thuja plicata | reverse complement strand
AAAAAGAAACAAACCCCTTTCTGCACTTCTGTCTATTCTATAAGATCACCAGAAAATTACAAAAAACCTAGTTTATAAAATAAAAATTACAGCAGATCAGAAACAGGAATCCATCAGGGATCTTTCATCACCATTTCAATCATGCACCACAACTCACCTTTGATCACCCTTATGAATCTTCCTCATGGCTTGGCTCACCTTGAGCACTCCTCTGGAACACCATATCCCATCTGCCATCCTAGACCTCGCTCGTAGGCCCTTGAGATATCGAATGCCAATGCAAATCCAACCTTCTAGGTAACCTGGATGTGCACCAGTGCAACACCCCTTTGATCCACCATTCATAGATATCTGGCTCCACATCACTCACCCGCATAGCCTGCCCAACACAAGCTCCAAACCTCCGACATGGACAACCCATTGCGCGGTTGCCTCCTGCCTCGGGACTAGGTACTTTGCTTCCCCAGCTTTCAAGTCATGGACAACTCCCCTGGAGTCATCCCCAACAATGGCTCAGCTACTCCACTTCATCGAGATAGGGACCACGAGTATGCATCTACCAATAAACCTCACCACCTTGTGATAAGGCGAGGCTACTCCATTTCACCTCTTATCCATATGTCACCTCCAGTCTTACCGCAAGACAGGAGGGAAGGACTACTCTGCTTCGTCCCTCTTGCGGGAGGTTGGCCACCCTAGCTGCCCATGATGCACTCTGGCACTTACCCTCCACAGTTACACCTCAGATCCGCACCATGCGAGATCCTACGCCACAGCTGAGGGTGAGCTTCCAACACTCTGCAGTCCCAAGTTTACACCTCGGATCCGTCCTTGACGGGATCCTACACCACAACTGTGAGTGCCCAGCACACCGCACAACCCCATCCTTTCGGACTTCCATCTTGTGAATTGCCAACCCCTTACATCCTCCCCCACTCTAAAACAGGCGACATCCTTGACGTCGGACCCACCGACTCGAGACCCATACTTCGCAACCTTAGAATCTGTCGAAGGGATCTTCAGATGCCTCTGTGCCCTGCACTTAGACTGCTTTCCACACCTCTTTGCACCATTTCTATCACCGTGACATACTTGACGCTGCCGACATACCAAATGTTGACCCACTGCATGAATCCACTCCATGACTAACTTCCACTAAGCCGCCCATACTAAATGGAACCTTGAGAACCGTATACTGAATACTGATGTCTCTACTCAGCCTGTTGTGTCATCCCACGACAACACCTCAATTTTGTCTTTCACCTTCAACTACCCAAGATCCATTCCTGACATCCACTGAAAGACAAGCCTGTCACAACCCAATTGTGCAAGCCCTAGCTTTCCCAAGTTCACACATGTTCAACCTTCGGCCTCATCGACTTCTTGTTGTCACTCTGCCTGCCTGTTGCCTGACCTCATGGCATGCCCTACATCCATTCCCTGTCCTCAACAGCTCAACCCAAAATGCGCCCCAACTTCTATCTACCAATACACTTCTAGAACCTTGTGCCACCCTTGGTACTTGCATAAACCTACCTCAAATCATGTACCAAACACAATCCTCCACCAAACTGTACAGAACAACTCCCAATTTTGCACCTCGGATCATGTACCAAACACCAACCTACACCACTCTACACCATGCAGCCCAAACTTACACCTCGGATGATGTACCAAACACCAACCTACACCACACTGAGAATAACCACCATAGTCACCCTACAGCCCAAATTTTGCCGATCCATAACATTGTTGCCTTGCCTGCCACCTAGCCAACCTGTCACACCACCAGTGCATTACACCTCAAATTCACACCATGTAAATCCTACACCGCACCACACCTTGTGGCCCCAAATAAACCTCATCGGATCTGCCCCAAACAGAATCCTACACCATACTGCCCTAAGCAGCTCCAACACTGTTGCTCCTCAGATGATGTCTCGAGCAAGACTGGACACAGCACTGCCTCTGGCACCGCCATCATTTTCATGCTTTAGATAATGCCCCAGACAACATCCTACTCCTCATTGCACCTTGCAACCCTTTTTGTTTCTCCTCAAATCCACTCCACGCAACCCTTTTTGTTTCTCCTCAAATCCACTCCACGCAAGATCCTATGCCACACTGAGGATAACCACCATAGTCACCCTACAGCCCAAACGTGCTCCTCGAAACTACCCCATACAGCTCCTACACCTCACTGAGGACGACCACCATAGCCACCCTGCAGCCCAAAACGTACTCCTCAAAACTGCACCATACAACTCCTACACCTCACTGCTCCACGCAGCCCCTAACATGTTGTTCTTACATGTCCCCGACAATGCCAACTTCCCTGAAGTTGCACTCTGATAAACCACAACAACCTCTGTTGCACCACGTCCATCACTGCATTATGGCCTTGCAACACCTTGCCACATCTTGACTACTGAAGCCAAGTTCCAAAGTTGAAACCAAATCCAACACTGTCAATACCAACTCACCACAAGCTGCATATCTGTTTGACCATCTTTACACTCTGATGCCAACTTGCCACAAGTTGGGTATAAGCGCGAGCAAATTTCACCTACAATGTCTCCTTTGTAAAGACATCGCGCGGCTCTTCCTACTCCTCAGCACGGCGGGTGGTGTTAGCATATCTCGGGAAATCGATGCACTCTCAAAACATTGTATATCTCATTAAATTTCAACGCAACTCCAAATTTTGGTCCGCACACTCGAGCACATGAGGGACAGACTTCAGTCAATCCACTGTGATTTTGTAGTCCTCAACCAGCGCACCATATCGGATCACCAGCTCTCGGTGACATCCAAATCAGTTCTAGTCCAACGAGCTCGGGTTTGATTGTCTCACGGGGGCTTTCCACTTTCGGTCACTCAATGTCGATCTCAACGAGTGCTCCGCGGTCAAACGGGCTCGGTCCAATTCACGAGAGCAAATCACTAGAGGTGTAATTCAACGCGGACCTTGCCTTCCAATGTGTACCCACTCTGTGGCCACATAAGAGCACGTGAACCTTGTCTTCCACTACCTGCGGCCCCTTTAGTTAGCGCCAAAAATTGTAAAGATACTTTCAGCGCCCCCCACCATCAAATCTTCCACGCGGTCCGACCACATTCACCAACATGCATTTCCATTAGTTTATTACGCAACCCATCACTTTCCTCACATAGTCTTACCAATGTAAAAAGTTTGATTGCATCTACAATTTCCTCACATAATCTTACCATCAAATGCATCTACACAGGGTTTTCTTGCAAACCATCAATCTCTTTGCATGATGATGACAAATCCTTGTGTTGATTGGTACGTGAAGTTATTACATTCAATATTCTCAAGCCCACATTAGTCTCTGATATTGCAAGAACACGTGCCCTTGTATACGAAATTTTCATAATAGGATCGTCAAACCTTATAGGTATAGGGGCGATGGGAATGTTACTATAAAGTCTGCCATATCAGAAGGTATCCATAAAATTGGACCATGGTCTCTTCTGCAATCAGGAAACCAGCTAGAACGCCTTCAACTTGACCAGTGACTATTCGCACAGTAAATATCAAGCGGACCTAGATCTGCCATTCGGACAGCCCACACTTGCTATCATTTACAAGCTTCTAGAATCACCACAGGCAAGAATCTTCCTGCACTGATACCATGTTAGATTTAGGCCCGTTTAAACATGAGCATAATCATTGCCCTCCCAACCAAAGACGAACATCTATCGTTTCCCCCGAGCATCCGATCTATATTTAATCTGCCTAATATTATTCACTTATCTATCTCTTTGAGTGAGATCACATATCTCATTATATATATGCAAAAGGTGCACTTTCACTAAAGGACACCACTCTTATATATTTATATAATTGTATATTAAATAATTATATTTATCAATATAATAATATTATCACACTTATTATAATATTAATATAATTATTATTATATTATCATACAACATAATAATTATACAATATAATTATATTATCACATAATAATATAATTATATCATCTCATAATAATAATATAAATATAATCACAACCTTTGTGATATCTATGTCGGCCTATGGATTCCGACCACAACTACAATAAAATCAACATGCAGAACATAACAGAATGCAAGTAAAATGTAACAGTACGCATATACACAATGTATAGAGAACTCACAAATATATATTCATTGATCACAGTATTACAATGTATCTTCAGAACAGCCACAACGTTATGAAACTATTTATGATGGATTCTTATGACAGCTGTAAGATGTGTAAGAGCTTCCGTCATACCTCAAAATAGTAAATTTTGGGTGCCCAACTTAGGAGGTTTGAATGGGGAGTCATTTGGATATGTACATGTCATTTGCATGCTTTTTGGTGGTTGAAAAATGGTGCCAATTGCATGCTATTTGGTGGTTGAAAAATGGTGCCAAATGTTTTGCACGACCGCATCTTCTTGCTTCATCTACAAGTTTCCTTCTTGGTCGTATGTCTCTATAAAAGGTAGCCTTTGAGAGTATGAGTAATGTTATGTTTGCAGGTGAATTGTTATGTTGTGGAAATCGATTCAGAGTGTTGTTGGATTGATTGTTGAAGAATCTTGTTGAAGAAGCGGTGTACTGTTATTCTATTATAATTGTTGTTTCAGTAATACAAACTATTACAAAGTCCTACACCTTTGGAGTGTCGGGTTTTTCTCCCGAAAGGGTTTTCCCCACAATATATTGTGTGTTATATGGTATAATATTTATGCATGTTTGTTATCTCCTTGTGAATGTATTTCTTATTCTATAATAGTTAAAGATTGTAAAGAAAATTTGCACTATCTCCCTCACTAGATTAGTATTAGGAAGCGTTTTCCACACCTTTGCTTCCTTTCAGTTGGTATCAGAGCCTGGCCAGTTTTTAATCTGTTGTTGGTTAGTGGGTTTTTTATACTTATTTCAGTTGGAGTGGGAGCTTTTGCAGAGCATTTTCAAAATCTTGTTGTAGGAAGATGGCAAGCACATCCGCAAAAGTTGGTATGGAGAAGTTTAATGGTAGTAACTTTGAACTTTGGAAGTTGAAATGAAAAACATGCTCATGGATAGAGATCTATGGGTTGCGGGTTCTTCACACCTCAAAATACAGTGCAAGATGTTTGGGATACGATGGATCGAAAAGCTAAGGACCTCATAAGACTCTATTTAGCAGACTTCGTTCTATTGAATACCCATGAAGAGAAGACTGCAAAAGATTTTTAATAGAAGCTTGGAGATGTTTATCAGGCTAAATCCCTGGTAAACAAGCTTTTTCTAAGAGAGAAAATATATTCTCTGAATATGGAAGATGGAGGATCCGTTGTTGATCATCTCAATGCATTCAATATGAATGTTGCTGAGTTGGGTTTTGTTGGTGACAAGATTGAGGAGGATCATTGTATGCTTATGCTATGTTCTTTGCCTGTCTCATGAGACCACCTTGTTATGGCTATTGGGAGTACAACCACCAAGTTCAAGATGGATGAGCTGGTAGCATCATTACTTTTTAAAGAGATGCAGAGGAAGATTTCTGAATCTGCTAAGGAGGCTCTTGTTGTTTGCAGGAGATGAAAAGAGAATGGCAAAAAGAAGAAGAAAGATGAAACAAATAGATCCAAATCCTGGGGGAGATCTAAGTCTCCAGGAAAGTCAGAGGTAAAATGTTGGAATTGCAGCAAAACCGGTCACTTCCGAAAATATTAAAAGCACGAGAAAAAAAAAAAAAAAAAAGAGACCCTCTGATTCAGATTCAGACAAATCCTCTCAAGATGACAGTGAAGCATTTTTCGCAGCCTTGGCAACGCATGCATCGGATGATGTATGGTTGATAGATTCGTGTGCATCTTTTCACATGACCTCACATCGGGGCTGGTTTTCAAAGTATGAAGAATATGATGGTGGGAAGGTGAATTTCGGTGATGACTCTCATCTTAAGGTTGTTGGCCATGGAAGAGTCAACATTAGATTACCTTATGGCAGAGTGTAGGGGATCAATGGTGTTATGCACATTCCAGGTTTGGCATGGAATCTACTTTTTGTAAGTAAGTTAAGTGATGTGAGTGTACAAGTTGTTATCTTGCAAGGAGGATGTAAGATGACTAAAGGTTCTATGGTGCTTGCTAAGGGTGTTTGGATTGGCACCTTGTACAAGTTGGATGCATGCACGTTTCAATGTAATAGTGCTTTTGTGAAGTCCAAGAAGAGAGCTCTAGATTCTTCATTCTCACTGTCAGATCGAGTTGCGAAGAGGATTGTTGCTTCGACATATCTGATGGCCGTGCTTTCTAGACAACGTTACGGCACCAAAGACTTGATCACATTGGTGAGAATGGTCTCAAAACCCTAAAAATAAATGCCTTGTCAAGGGGCTTGATAATTATGTTGGCATGATTGGCAAGTTAAGAGACATGTTGTTGGCATTGATGTCAACTAGATCAAGAGTGCATTGTCAAAGAGAGCATTCATGATATTATGTGTTCATGCCTTATGATGTATGTATTCATGGAGTGTCATGATGTGTTCATCTCCATCTCAATTGTAACTTGGATTGATGAAACTTCAGAAGAGTCATGACAATGTTTCTATATGATAACATAGAGAGTGGTTGATGTTGCAGTGGAAATTACCTCTACATTGATACTTAAGAGAGGGGATTGCAAATAAGTGACATGATATGTTCATCTGTATTGTAAGTTGGGTTGTTGCATAATAAAATGTATTGTTTATATTGGTGATATGTTCTTTGAGGTACTAATGCAGAAAAGTTAATTGAGGTTTAAGGTTCTGCAGTAAAAGTTTTAATTCCTGTCATTCGGGACAGGAACTTCAAGAAGTATATTAGACAGTGTATTATCGAATGGTATAAACTTTTTTTATTAAAGGGTTCTTCAAAGTATTATTTTAATTTTATTCAACCTTCAACAGATGCAAGCATGATACTTGACTTTTCAACTTTTGAATATCAATTGTCAGTTGCTAAGAAAATAGTTGAAGTGATCGATCGGTTGACATTTCAATTTTTTGTAGAACCGATTTCTCTACCTGTTTCGAGGGTGATAAAAGGTGTAAAGGGTGCTCGCGAGTTTGTTGGCATGGCTGTCGAAGGAATGAGGTTTTTAATGAAATCAAAGGATAGAGATCCGGCATGATTTTGTAGATGTTCAGCAAACTGCAAAACAAAGTATTATGTAATAAGTTGCAGATATAAGATGATGTGTTTAAGAAACCCTCTGTATTCTGATTATTTTTCTATTAAAATGATTTGTAAGGGGTTGTGCTCCTTGGAGTGGAAGCTCCTAAAACTTGTAAACGGTTGGAGCTCCTAGAGTTGGTGCTCTGAATTTTGAGGGGTTGGTGCTCCTAGGGTTGGTGCCCTGAATGTAGTCAGTGAGACTTCAATAGAGTTGGTGCTCTGAAATTTTCCAGTGAGGCTTGGAGTTGGTGCTCCTAAATTGTAACCAGTGAGGTTGCCAGTGAGGCTTAATGGAGTTAATTTCCAGAGTGGTTTTTCACCCTTCAAGGGTTTTCCACTCATAAATCTGTGTTATGTGTTGTGAGCATATTGTTCTTCCCTCTTATGGTTTGATTTATATTTTCATGTTGATAATCCTTCTGCTATAAACAAAGATATGATGAGGTTCATTAATTGTAAAGTTTTAAATAATAAATTTTATGGATCACTGATTTACCCCCCATCTCAGTGGTCTAGTATTCCAGCAAGCGGTATCAGAGCCGACACTTCATATATGGTAAACAAAATCCTGTTCAGTTTTACTCTAGTTCTCACAAATCTTCTGCGTTGTTGGACTTGATACATTCTGATGTTTTTGGTGTATTTTGTATCATTCATTGATGGCCACAGAAGGACATTTGTTTATTTTCTCATAAGTAAATCTGAAGTCTTTAGTCGATTTAAGGAGTTTAAGGCTCTTGTTGAAAATCCAACTTGTAGAAAGATTAAGTGTTTGAGGACTCACAATGGTGATGTAGAGGAATGACTGCAAGGATCAAACCAAGTGTTCTTCAAACATCCAACCGACACACACACACAAGTGTAAGCACAGGCCTTCATTCTTGGACCTCTACCATTAACCTATTGGCATGCTTACATACCAGGTTTGGCAACCCATCACAATGTTCTTGTATTCAAAGACAACTTCATTTCCTGTTCCCTACTCCCTACAATGCAAGACTACATGAACACAACATTTCCCACTCTTGAGTAGTGGCAGGCCTACTCTTTTGTGGATTAAAGAACATACATCACAAGTTTGAACTAAAACAACTTGAAATAGGCCTCAAAAGGTCTCATGTCACCCTCTTTGATAATGTACTCCTTGACATTCAATCAAACCATGAGTTTGTTTGGTCACACTCTTCATTCGTTGCCCTACTAGACTGTTATACATTGCTCTCTAATAACTGTCGAGACATAACTTGCACAAAACATCAAATTAGACCCAACTACTTAGAGACTCTAGATGATATTAGTGCAAACCTCCCCACCAATTTTCATGATTTTTCAATGGTGGGAGGTTGTGCTATGAATTATTCTTTGCCACAGGAAACCCTAGCCAGGGTTTTAACCTATCAGCACAAAAATTGCAATATCTCCCACTAAATACAATGAAATTTATTCAAACCAATTGCAAAAGAAAGCTAAGCCAAAACACTATCTTCTCCAATCGTGTACAGAATAGTACATAGTTGTGCAGTCTAAACAAACTCAAGGTTTCAGACTACAAACGCAGGAAAACACAGGAAAAGTTTCCAAAAAATCAATTTTCTTTTCTTCTCAGCTCCTCCAAAATTGCTCTTCTTGTGAAAGAAGACCATTCACATCAGTTTTCATCATTTCCTAACTGTCCCCAACCGATTACATGGCAAGTTGTAACTACTTTCAATTTTTGCAACTTTTCCAATATTGCAACTAATCCCCTAAACATTTAAAATGGTTTTCCATAACCCCAATTGGTCTCAAATGACCTTATTTGACCAAAACAACTCAAAACCAAAACTTTTCAACATGACACCAAATGCATCCAAGGATGCCCCTGCATCAATAGGTGGTGAGTTTCGCTCAGCAGATTTCGATAGGTTCTATAAAAGGATCATGGGATTGAGAGGCATAAGACAACTCCATACAACCCTCAGCAGAATGGAGTTGTTGAAAGAGTGAACAGGACGTTGATGGAGAGGGCTAGGAGTATGCTTAGTGATGTTGGCCTCGAACAAAAGTTTTGGCCTGAAGTTGTAGCCACTACCTGCTATGTGCTAAATAGATCTCCTACATCAACACGTGCTGATAAGACACCTATGGAGGTGTGGTCAGGAAAGAAGCCCTCAATAGAATATTTGGTTGTGAAGCTTATGCTCATGTTCCGAGTGAGAAAAGATCTAAGTTGGAGAACAACGTAGTGAAGTGCATCTTTATCGGCTATGGTGTTCGTGTAAAAGGGTACAAGCTTTGGGATCCAATAACAGAGAAGGCTCTCTAAAGCAGAAGTGTTATTTTCAGAGAGATGAATCCTTCCACTATTGAGCTACAACCAGAGAGAGAGGAGAAGCAAAACAAGGAAGTAGTTCAAATTCCTTCCACCCTTGAGAGAGAAGAACTACAAGCTCCTATTGGACCTGATGATGAGGAGAGCTCAAACAGCTATGAAAGTTCCAAAGATATAAAATACCCCTGCTGTAATCTGGATATTCTCTAACATTTTGTTCAATGTTATTCTTCCTTATGTGTAAACGATAATTTGAGCATAAGGTTATATGTACAATTGTTTTGTTCAGAAACCAATCATTCTTTTACGGTTTATAGACAAATTACTGTTTCCGCAAAACATCTTAAGATAGTAATAGTTTACTATTAAACATTCACAAATTCTGGAAGCAAATATAGAAACTATTCGACTTTAATAAATAAATCTGGGTATCGAATTATTTCTGTGCACCTCTATTCTAATACTGGCATTCTGATCTGAATGACACCACGCAGTCCTTCTCTGTCTGCTCTAACTGCTCAACCTGTTGAATTATGTTGATGCCTCTGCTGCCGTAAGCCCGAGCCTCCTTGTCGTTGGCGGACGGAATAACAGGTGTTTGTGTGAATCACCCACATATCAAAATAAGTCCAAAGATATTTGCCGGTGACATGGACAATTGTTGTTTTGTCTATTTCCCACCAGCTGCTTTGCACGCCAATAAGCTTCTTCATATAATACGCTCAGCAAATGCTTGACAAACATCTGACTACCATGTCAGGGAACCGTTTCTGACAGACTGAAGTTTGTCTCTGCTTTGTCTTTTCCGCAATATTAATAGTCTCATTTATGCACAGAACATTCAACTTCTTTTCGAACTCCACTAGGCCAGACACCGTCTGACGAAAGGAACTGAATTCGTCCTTACTGAAAATTAACTCGAAATATATTTCAAATTCATGACATGCTTGCTCCCTCCCAAACAAAACAGTTGTAGTATTCCCGTAAGGGAAACTACTTTATTAACAAACTGTATTATTGAAACTTAATGTTACAAACTCGTTGATAATTATTTAATATTAATTTTACAGTGATAATTAATATTAAATAATGAGATCCTCTATTAGCCAAATAGTGGCTGATTATTTGGGGACATGACAAGTCTCCCCGGCCACGTGTTGCTTGCCCACAAGCAACTGTGAATCTGGATGATCCAAAATCTGCTCATTTTCCCAAGTAGCATCGTCCAATGGCAAATCCTTCCATTTAATCAGATATTCCCGAATAGTGCAATTACGCAGATGCCGATCCCGGGTGTCTACAATCGGCTCAGGAATCATGGCAAGTTTTCCCTCCTCATCCAAAGGTGGTAAAGCCTCTGATACTATGACCTGCTGACCCAAAGCCTTCTTGAGACAAGAAACATGAAACACATTGTGGATTTTGCTACCTACTGGTAAAGCCAATTCATATGCAACCTCTCCAGTTCTGCCCACAATCTGATAAGGCCCATAAAACCGAGGCTTTAATTTCTCAGCCCCACTCCGTTTGATAGATGTCTGTCGATGGGATTGTAACCTGAGGTACACGAAATCACCAATCACAAAACTCCATTCCACTCGCTTCCTATCAGCGTAGAGCTTTTGCCGGTTTTGAGCACAATGTAGATTTTCCTTGAGGGTTTTCAAGATGTCCTGACACTCCTTAAGCCAATCTTGGGACTTGGGCAGGTGACTGGTATCAAAAGCAAGACCTACAAAAGATAAAGCATCATACCCATATAATGCCTTAAATGGCGTCATACCGATGGACATATGGAAAGTAGTATTATAGCAATATTCACCCAAGTGCAACCATTGAATCCAAGCCTTTTGATGTCCAGCGACATAATTACGAAGGTAGCCTTCAATCCATTTTTTGACTATTTCTGTCTGACCATCTGTCTGTGGATGTTAACTAGTGCTGTGATGTAAGACTGTACCTGTCAGCCTGAATAATTCTCCCCAAAAATTACTCAAAAACCTGCTGTCACGATCACTAATGATATTCTTTGGTAGACCATGTAAATGGAATATTTCCTTGAAAAACAATCCGGCAACCTGAACAACTGTGAATTCTGCAGTGTAGCAAGGAAGTGTGCAAATTTTGTTAGTCTATCAACCACTACAAAAATGCAATCTTTACCTTGTGCTCGTGGTAAACCAGTAATAAAGTCCATTGAGATGCTCTCCCATTTCTGATCCGGAATAGGCAAGGGCTGCAATAACCCAACTGGATAAGTATGTTCTGCTTTATTCTGCTGACATGTGATAAATTCCTTGACATATTGCAAAACGTCATTTTTGAGTCCTTTCCAGGTGAATCTTTCACATAGGTGCCTGTAAGTTTTAAAATAGCCTGGATGTCCTGCTAAAGGCAAATCATGAACTATTTGCAAAATTCTCAACTTTAACTTAGACTCAGGTACTAAGAAGATTCTATCTTTGTAGTAAATAATGTCATTCACAACTTTGTACCTGTCGTCCTGGACTTTCCCATCCAACAAATCACAAGCAAAGGAGTTCTTAGAATATTCGACCAACAACAAAGATCTCCAATCAGTTGTTACCCCACTCGAGACATTTATCTCTGGTCGCCTAGATAAAGCATCAACTACAACATTGTTCTTTCCTTTAACATATTCTATTTCAAAATCATATGCTTGAATTTTACTGATCCACTTTTGTTGTCTATCATTCAAATCTCTTTGATTAAGGAAATACTTCAGACTATTATGATCAGTTTTAACTACAAATGTGGCTCCAACTAAGTATTGTCTGGATTTAGCTAATGCATGCATAATAGCTAACATTTCCTTGTCATATATGGAATACAGTTTTTCAGCACTAGTGAGTTTCCTGCTTTCAAACACTATCGGCTGTTTATTTTGTATTAACACGGCTCCAATTCCTTTACTAGACGCATCACATTCTAATACAAAGGGCTGATCAAAATTCGGTAATGCAAGGACAGGGCAAGAACTCATTACCTCCTTAAGTTTGTCAAATACCTATTGTGACTCTACAGTCCATCTGAATGCCCCTTGTTTGGTAAGATCTGTCAGTGGTGCTCCTAGCTATGAAAACCCTCTAACAAATCTCCTGTAATAACTGCATAAACCAAAGAAACCTCGTAAATCAAAAAGAGTCCGTGGAGGCGGCCAATCCAAAATAGCCCTGATATTTTCTTGATGTACCTGCACACCTTTAGCACTGATCATATGTCCCAAGTATAAAATTTGTCATACCAAATTCACATTTAGAAGCTTTTGCGTAAAGAGATTGAGATTCCATTATTCCCAATATTTCATCAATATGTTTCAGATGTTCCTCCCCAAGTCTTGCTGTAAATCAAAATATCATCAAAGAAAACGACCAAGAATTTCCGCAGCTGTTAATTAAAAATATGGTTCATACAAGACTGAAATGTTGTTGGAGTATTTGTCAGTCCAAAAGGCATAACTAGAAATTCATAATGACCATAATGACAACGGAAAGCAGTTTTATGAATATCCTGTTCCCTTAATTTAATCTAATGATACCCTGATCTCAAATCAATTTTAGAAAAATACACAACACCGTGCAATTCATCTAACAATTCATCAATGTGAGGAATCGGATACCTGTTTTTAAAGGTCTTTTTATTGAGGGCACGATAATCTATACACATGCGTAGGGTTCCATCTTTCTTTTTGACCAGCACTACTAAAGATGCAAATGGACTGGAACTAGGCCTAATGTGCCCCATATCTAATAATTCCTTAATAGCTTTTTCTATTTCATCTTTGAAAGCCTTAGGGTGCCTGTATGGAGTAGTAATGACTGGTTTTGCTCCTTCCTCCAATTCAATAGTATGTTCAAAACCTCTATCAGGGGGTACTCCTGGGGGTATATCACTGAAAACCAATTTGTGTGTATCAAGTACTTGCAACAAATCATCTGAATAATGCTTTGATTCAAAACCTGTTACCTTAGTAAAAACCAAACATTGTGCTGACCACGCTACCTCACCATGACGGAAAATAGCCTCCATCCTTTTAGCAGTAACAACCTTGGGACCACCATTTGACATGCCCCTGAGTATCACCTTTTGTCCATCAACCTTGAAGGAAAACTCCATGCGTTTGAAACTCTGAGAATATTTATCCAATGTTTCCATCCACTGAATTCCTAGCACCATGTTAGTATCCGCCAAATCAATCACATAAAAATCATCAGTTACTGTATAATTACCCAAAGCAACACTCTGCTGTGGAACCTTATGTGTACTTACTAAATTAGTACCACCTGCTGCTTTCACATCAAACCCTTCATGTTTAACTAGATGTAAACCCCTTTTCTTAACAAGAGCAGCATCAATAAAATTATGTGTAGATCCACTATCAATCATAACAATAACTCGCTGACCCTGTAACACCCCCCTTACTCTGAAAATGTTGTAATGAGGAATTCCTGTCATGGATGCTATTATACCACCTGGCTGTTTTTCCTGTTCAGTGGCAGTAACCTTTTGGGAACTCTCTATATTTGAATCGAGATTTTCTCCGTCTTCATCATCATCTGAGATTACTTAAATATAATGTATTTTCCCTTTACCCAAACACCTATGTCCTGGTTACATATTGTTCAACTGTCCATGTTTGTTTCAGCTGTGTTAATTCTTTTAAATGTAATTCAGGATCTTTAGAATCAAAACTATCAATGAGACGTTCCGTGAATTCCAAATATGTACCTACCAGATTATGGCCCAATGTGGCCTGTCCATGGTGCCACCATTCATGTGCTACTCCATCAAGATGTAACGCTGCATATTTGATAGCTTCATCCTGCTTCATAGGGTTTAATTGAAAATATGTGTCTAATTTCTGAACCCAAGCCCTAGCGGTGGTTTTGCCCGTGCCATCAAAATAAGGGATGGACATCTTCCCAATTTTCCTCTGTAATTCACTATTGACATTTCTGCCTCTAAGCGGCCTATGTTTCATTCTGACATCCATGTACTCTCTAAATGACATGTGAGATCTGATTTTTGCCCCAGCAAAGTCCCAATCATTCAAAATTTCATCCTAAACTTCTCTAACTGAAGGTTCATGTTCTGGGTGTAAATTTTGTGGAGTAAAATTTGGCATATAAGGTCTGGTTGTTGCTGATCTTTCAGGCTGATTGTTATTAACTGAACGTTCATCCCTACCACCTTCATTTTGATTGGGGTTTAAATTTTGAGTCATCAGATTGGTCATAGTATTTATATTGTTTTGCATATCTTGTTGACTTCTAATCAGTGCTGCAATCAAATCCCTATTAATTTCTGGTTCTGCCATGTGATTGACGTGTTCAAAAATTATTTCTCCTTCTATCTCAGTATGACTTTCCTCAATTTCAAATTGTGGAGTTGAACTGGATGGACTGGTTGGATTCCTATTTTGACGTTCTCTGGTATTCAGGAAGTTGTAATGGCCTGATGGCATATTCAGTAAAACATTTTTCCCTATTTACCACATAACATAACCTAAACACCCCACAGGCTGGCAGGATAGGATGCTCTGATACCACTGAAAAATACCCCTGCTGTAATCTGGATATTCTCTAACATTTTGTTCAATGTTATTCTTTCTTATGTGTAAACAATAATTTGAGCATAAGGTTATACGTACAATTGTTTTGTTCAGAAACCAATCATTCTTTTACGGTTTATAGACAGATTACTGTTTCCGCAAAACATCTTAAGATAGTAATAGTTTACTATTAAACATTCACAAATTTTGGAAGCAAATATAGAAACTATTCGACTTTAATAAATAAATCTGGGTATCGAATTATTTCTGTGCACCTGTATTCTGATACTGGCAATCTGATCTGAATGACACCACGCAATCCTTCTTTGTCTACTCTAACTGCTCAACCTGTTGAATTATGTTGATGCCTCTACTACCGTAAGCCCGAGCCTCCTTGTCGTTGGCGGACGGAATAACAGGGGTTTGTGTGAATCACCCACATATCAAAATAAGTCCAAAGATATTTGCCGGTGACGTGGACAATTGCTGTTTTGTCTATTTCCCACCAGCTGCTTTGCACGCCGATAAGCTTCTTCAAATAATACACTCAACAAATGCTAAATGACAAACATCTGACTACCATGTCAGGGAACCGTTTCTAACAGACTGAAGTTTGTTTCTGCTTTGTCTTTTTCGCAATATTAATAGTCTCGTTTATGCACAGAACATTCAACTTCTTTTCGAACTCCACTAGGCCAGACACCGTCTGACGAAAGGAACTGGATTCGTCCTTACTGAAAATTAACTCGAAATATATTTCAAATTCATGACATGCTTGCTCCTTCCCGAACAAGTACTTTATGGACAACCAAAACAGTTGTAGTATTCCCGTAAGGGAAACTACTTTATTAACAAACTATATTATTGAAACTTAATGTTACAAACTCGTTGATAATTATTTAATATTAATTTTACAGTGATAATTAATATTAAATAATGAGATCCTCTATTAGCCAAATAGTTGCTAATTATTTGGGGACATGACAAAAGAAGAGCAAGAACCTCAACCTCAACAATTGAGAAGGTCTACTTGTGATAGGCGGCAACTTGATTGTAAAGAGCCTGCCTGGCTAACTCTCAAATTAACGGCAAAGAAACTCTGAGTGCTGGAATTTAATTCTTTTGTTTAATTCCTTCAGCAATATATATAATTTCTTGTTTTTTTTTTCAACAATATTCCAATTGCAATGCACAATACACTTCCATTCAAAATGTCTATCAAATTTCCTTATACCATTTGAAGGTTTGAATGCCACCTCAATATTCCAAATTGAAAACATTAATTGCAAAGAACAACGTCTGCATCAAATTAAATAAATAACTAATTAAAAACATGTGTATTGTTCTCCACGCTGGGTACTAGACTGGCCATAATGTATATGACTGGCCGCAGCTCCAAGGAATGGCCGCAGCCTTGTTAATAATGAATCCACTAATAGCCAAGGATGTAATCAACCATCAACCAAACACGAAATGCATTACCCGCAGCCGCAATGTGTTTGTCCACCTTGAATCCTCCACGCAGACTTCAAACTGCAGCACTACCACACACCAAGTCTACCGTACTGTCTTCTAAGACTCCACAATTTGTTGGGAGTGACCCAATTCAAAGTGGTAAACCTGCTGGATCGAATTTACAACTCGAACTACAAATATCTTCAAGAAACCCTCACTCACAATTCGTAACCAATAACCAATGTTTGTAAAAAGCATAGAATGATTTCTCCTTTGCTTTTGAAATCCTTATATAAATTGAATCTTCCTCTTTAAGCTCCATTTACAAGTCTTCCACCACACACTTCATATAACTTAAAACTTATTCCCTCCAAACTTAGGATATAAGCCAAATTAATGATATCCACTTTAAATAATAAAGTCTCTTATAAAACATAAGATATCATTAAATATTAAAGATATAACTTATAACTCCAAGATTAATTAAATAAGGAAGATTTAATTAATCCAATTGATCCATCTCCAAATCATGTTGAACACTAAACACTGAATTCCACTATCCAAAAATAGAAACTGGCCAACTGGTGACTTACTATAAATAGTAAGTCTATCAATCCAGATATCCTGCTACAGACACCATATCTAACACTGTCAACACTGCTCCGATGTCCTGTCAACCCCATGCTGAGACTTACTATAAATAGTAAGTTCACACCAAATGACCTAATCACCTCAACAGACCATGAAGGTCGCACTTATGATCTGCCACGGAACCTCCTAAAAATGGGGACATTACATTGATAGATACGGTTATTCACCATAAAGGTTTGGATATTCATTGTTAGATTGCAATTGTATTTTTGCTTTGATTGCTAACACTTATGAACCTAGGACTGTAAGAGAGGCTATGTGTATGAGTGATGCAGATTCTTGGGTGCAAGCCATGAATGATGAGATGGCATCTTTGAAGAACAATACCTGGGATTTGGTACCTTTGCCTAAAGAACATAAGCCCGAGGGATGCAAATAGGCATTCAAGAAAAAGTTGGGACTTGGTGGCAGTGTGGAAAAGCATAAAGCACGATTGGTTGCGTAGGGGTATTCCCAAGTTGAGGGAATAGATTATCGTAATATTTTCTCTCCCATTGCTAAGCTAACATCCATTTGCTTTTTGTTATCACTTGCTACAGTTCATGATTGGGAAATCGAGCAAATGGATGTGAAAACAGCATTCCTTCATGATGATTTGGAGGAAGAAATTTATGTCACAGTTAGAGCATTTCGTGGTAAAAGGTAAACAAAATTTGGTTTTAAAGTTGAAAAAGTCTTTGTATGGTTTGAAACAATCTCCTTGGATGTGATACCAAAAGTTTGATACCTATGTCTTGAGTTTGGGCTTTCACAGGTCTAAATCTGATCATTGTGTTTATTTCAAAACTGATAATGGTCGCATTCTCATCATTGCATTATATGTGGATGATATATTATTGTTTGGAAATGGTTATTTGACTTCTAACTTGATGTCTCAGTTGTCAGCACAATTTGAGATGAAAGATTTATTTGTCGGTAGGTACATCCTGGGAAAGGAGATCAAAAGAGACAAATCTAGTATGTGATTCAGTGTTGGAGAGATTCAACATGACATCTTGTAAACGTATGATTGTTCCTGTTGCACTAGGAACGAAATTATTTGTTAAGGATTGTACAAAATCTCCTACTGAAGTGGAGGACATGGCCAATGTACCATATGTGAGTGTTGTTGGCAGTCTTACGTATGCCATGGTTTGTACTAGACCAGACATTTCCCGAGCAGTGGGAGCCCTGAGTCGATATATGGCTAATCCTGGACGAGGGCATTGAGATGTAGTTAAGTGAGCATTCAAATATTTGAGGGGTACTTCCGAGTATTCCTTGTGCTATCATGGTTATCCTATTGGACCTTAACATCCTGTGAGTATCCGTGTATATGTGGATTCAAATTGGGCAGGTGACATTGACAGCAAAAGATCCACCAATGGTTATGTTTTACTATGTATGGTGGTGCTAATAATTGGATGAGTAAGAGACAAGCCATAGTCACTTTGTCCACAACAGAAGCAGAGTATATGGAAACTATTCATGCTTGTAAGGAAGCCATTTGGCTTGGGCAATTGTGTTCATATATAGGGTTTGATGAAGGATTATTTACTATTTTCTGTGGCAATCAAAATGCTAGTTGCTTAGCAAAGAATTCAAGTTTCCATGCCAAAACAAAGCACATTGATGTACAATTTCATTTCGTTCGAGATATGGTAGAGGATGGGAAGGTGAAATTGGAGAAAGCTCACACTTTGACGAATGTTGCAGATGCATTAACAAAACTAGTGAGCACAGAGAAGTTCAAATGGTGTTCCCATAGATTAAAATAGTGCAGACTTATCAGCGATAAGTCTACTTATTGTGATTTAATAAAATTCTGGCTTCGGCCTTTTACCGATCAAAAAAAAAAAAAAAAGTCTACTTATCGTGATAAGTTTTCAGCCGTGATAAACTATGTTATTTTCAGGGAGAAAATATCGCAGATAAGGTGGCAACTTATCGGCAATAAGTTACCAACTTATCACAATAAGCCAAAAACTTATCGGCCGCACTGCGGATTTAGGCAGGAACACCCAAGAAAAGGTAAATACATCATTTTTTACTTGTGAAAAAGAGTTTGGATGGGAGAGAAAGGGTTTGGAGGAGAAAAGACGGGATTTGCAGCATTGTAGAGTAATTTGTTGTGGATTTGAAACGGATTTGAAGACATTTTTAAGCAAATTTGGATTCACAAGTAAGTTTTCAAAAATCTTTTTTTTATTTTTAAATCATTGTCTTGTCATAGTTGCATCTAATGTAAAGAACCCAACTTGGCTACAATTTTAATAACTCCAACTTCTTAACAAATTCAGAATTTAAGCATTTTAGCAAACACTTTGCAGGCAAGCTCAGATAGTTCTTAATAGAATTCCCTTTACAAGATACAAATATTTGACGAATTCTGGAATTGCTCTTTATCTATATATTCATTTCACTTGCATTTCTTAAATCCAATACATAACAGTTTATTCAAAACATAAACTTGCAAAATTCTGGAAAATGAATTTATAAATCTAAATCCACGAAATTTAATTATTGAGGAACCTGTCCAACCAAACTAAAACGCGGCTCCAAGAATACAAACGCTGCTCTCACAAAACCAATCAATCCAGAAATAAATTGCAGATTGATACAATACTTCAGCCCTTGCAATAAATCACACTCTTCCAGCAGAACTCAGTAAAATGTAGACAAATCAGAATTAAAGAGATCTACACGCTCAATGTGCATAAACCCCGA
>MU225180.1:1176597-1189241 GCA_018584345.1 Thuja plicata | reverse complement strand
TTTTAAACCAATTTAGTTTGTTTCTAAATTTCTTTATTAAATTTCTAAATTTGTGCCTTCAATTTGTATGTGTAGGTTGATATTACATTAAAATGGCAAATAGGGATAGCTCCACAACTGGGTCAGTTGCAGGGTCTGCCAGTACCCCAATAGACGCATGTCCATCTGGATATGTAAGCACGCATCCTAAAGGGGCTAGAGAGAAGGCATGGAAATATTGCTTTGAAGGACCTTAATATAATACTGTGATATGCATAAAATGTGAAAAGCTAATTAGTCGAGGCATATCTCGTTTGAAATACCACCTTGGAGGGAGGAGGGATCACAAAGCATGATACAAGGGTTTGTGAGGCTACAACGAAAGAAATAAAGAGAGAGATGAATGCCTTACTCGGTGTTGGAGAAGAGAAAAAGTTGCAAAGGGAAGGAGCAAAATTGGCCATGAGGGCAGCCATTTCTGAATCTCAAGGTATCCCATTGTTTCCTTTTTAAGAATCATTTATTATTTTCTAATCACCACTATTAGGTTGGATTTTGCTAAAACAATGATCATAATGAAATAATGTGGGTTGTGACCAGGTATCCCAGTCAGCTTAGAAGAAGAAGAAGAAGCACTTGAGGGCATAGTGGGCTCTCTTCGTGGCCCACGTATCCACAAATCTACCATCCCCTTGGCCACCACTTATGCTGGTTCTAGTAGACTACCACCATCTGTGCCACAGAAATATTCTATAGATAGTTATTTTGTGCACAGAAACACACCTGGAGCACAATCATCATTGGAGGCTACTGGGTGGAACAATGAGGTGCATCGGCAAGTTGACATTTAATGTTTCGATTTCTAGTATTTCAACAACATCCCCTTCAATGTTGCCGCAAGTCCCTATTGGCTGAATTTAGTGACAGGATGTACTGTGGCGGGAAAGGGCTACAAGGCACCTTCTCCTTCAGAGTTGAGTGGGAGGTTAGTAACTTAGTTCGCTTGTTTTAATTTTTAAATATTTTACAATTTTACTTTTACAACTTCTACTTTATTTTGTTGAATGTAAGTTATTTTTTTAATCAAATTTGTGTACTTGTAACTTAACAATTAACATTAATTTTACTCTGTGTTTGTAGGTTGCTCAAAAAAGCAATTACTAGGGCCAAAGATGTGGTAGTAGACCAAAAATTATAATGGAAACAATTTGGCTGCACCATTCTTTCAAATGGATGGACGGATGGAAAAAACCGTACCATCATCAATTTTTTTATTTCTTGCAAGGATGAAGTGGTCTTTTTGAAATCCTTGGATGCCTCCAACAAGGTAAAGACAACTGAAACTTTGCCTCTAATGTTAGAGCAAGTTGTGATGAAGGTGGGGATTGACAATGTTGTGCAAATCATAACCGACAATGCAGTGAATTATGTGGCAACGGGTAAGATTCTCCAAGAGAAATATGGTACACTTTTTTGGTCTCCTTGTGCAGTGCATGTCCTTGACCTTCTTTTGGAGGGCATAGGAAAATTGGATTGGGTGAGACCGGTTGTAGAGGATGCAAGAAAGATAACAAAATACATTTACAATCATCCTTGGGTTCTCCGCTTGATGAGAGAACACACCCAAGGGAAGGAGTTTGTCAAAGCGGGAGTCACAAGGTTTGCAACGATTTTCTTAACGTTGCAAAGTATTATTACTTCTTTGAGCGCTTTGAAGCAAAAGTTTGTAAGTCAAGCATGGCTAGACTCAAGTTATTCAAAGAAGCCTGATGGAGAAAGTGTTGCATGCATTGTCTTCAACAACCAATTTGCACAAACTGCTACAGAAATTGTGAAGGTAACTTGCAAACTTCAAAAATTGAATATTTTATTTTTTTGTATTCAAGAATCAAGTCTATCATTATTAATTTGTAACTCTAGTCTTTAATAATTAAATATAATTTTTTTCTACTTTTCAATTGTAGGTGTCGGAGCCCTTGGTTAGAGGTCTCCGCTTGGTAGATGGGGATCAAACTCCAATGGGGTATCTTTATGAGGCCATTGATAGGGCCAAAGAGGCTATCCGAAATTTCTACAAGGGGGACAGCCTCAAAATTGACCCCATATGGGAAATTATTGATAAGAGGTGGAACAATCAGCTTCATCAACCCATTCATGCGGCAGGGTACTTCCTCAACCCTCATTTCCGCTTCTCTCCATCCTACTCGGATCCCAATCGAGAGGTCATGGAGGGCCTCATTGATTGCATGCAAAGGATGGTACCCAATGTTGAGGTGAGACCTCATTATGGCCGAATTGGAAGTGTACCAGAATGCAATGGGCAAGCTATTCTCTTCGGATGTGGCAGAAAGAGGAAGAAACTCTCAAACCCCAGGTACAATATTTCGGTTTTTGGAGCCTTTCACATGCATGATAAGTAGATAAATACTAAGTTACTAAATATGTTTTCAAGTTGCTTTCTAACTCTTTAATATTTTATTTTGCAGATGCTTGGTGGCAAAATTTGGGTGGAAATGCCCCAAATCTGTAGAGGCTTGCCCTCTAAATCTTATGCCAGCCTTGTAGTTCACCCGATTGTGAGCGCAATTGGAGCTTGTTCAAGGCCATTCACACAAAGAAGAGGAACAAGTTATCACAAAAACGCCTCAATGACCTTGTCTTTGTGCAATATAACCTTTGATTGCGCATAAGAAAAGCAGAGGGAACACCAGTTGGTTCACTTGATTGAGATGACATAGATCCTTACTGCGATTGGACATCACAGGAGCAGCCTCCCTTGTTTACAGAGGAAGAGATCTATGATTTGGAGAGGCAGGCTATGGAGGAGGGTGGATTCGCAACAGGATTGGATGACATTGAGGAGGATGAGGACAGTGACAGTGACACTGAGGAGGATCCTGATGATGAGTCATTGCCACCATCAACACCATCTACATCCAGGATAGAGGTCCAGTCACGACCAATCGTGCAGAGGGAGGAGGCACAGCCACAACAGACTTCTAGGGCTAGACTCCCTCCCACTACAGTAGTTTTTACTAGAGTTGTTGGGAAGGGGAAGAGGATGATGTAGAGTTAGACTATTTTGATATTGTACTTGTATTTGCTTATAGTTTTACAAAGACAATTTGCTATTTTAAGTTTGCTTTAGAGTTTAGAGTGTTTAGACTATCAGACTATGGTTACCAGCCATCAACATTCCACATGAGGATGCAATTTTGTACCCTATTTGCATTTATATATATCTAGATCAGCTTGTTTGGTTTGTTTACTCATTTACTGGCTCATTAGATGCATCTCCTTATTGAATTTTACAAAAAAAAATGCATTTCTAATTAAATTTAAGCAATTTTTGAAGTTCCCGATAAGTTTTCGACTTATCTCCGATATTTCCCGATATATTTTGTTTGCCCTCGGCGATAAGTTGTCGATACTGCTATTTTGAACTATGGGTGTTCCAATTCAATGGCCTCTTGGCCCCTTGCAATTGATCTATGGGTTATATGAAAGGTCTTCAACAAGTGGGAGAATGTTAAGATTAAGGTTTCTCAACCTTTGCAAATCCTAACATTGATATTGCATTTATTTATTAATTTTATTACCTAATTGCCTACAAATGTCTAGTCATCTAATGGGACTCAGAGGTTGGGCGACATCCTACTTGGTGATGACTGTATGACACATGTGGAGGTAGGCATCCCACTTTGAGGATCTTGACAAGTGTCAACCTAATCAACAATAGAATAAAAACTAGCCAGACTGTAATACCAACTGAAAGGATTTAAGATGGGGAAAAAGCTTGCTAACACTAATCTAGTGGGGGAGATAGTGCAAATTTTCTTTACAATCTTTAACTATTAAAGAATAAGAAACACATTCACAAGGAGATATAAACATGCATAAAGATTATACCATATAACACATGATATATCATGGGGAAACCCCTTTTCGGGAGAAAAACCCACTTGAAAAACATAGTACTTTGTATTACTTTGTATTCCCTGCTAAACGAAAGAGAGGACTGCTGAATAGCTTCTTTGAAAATATGAAGTTTCTCCACCTAGTGACACTCGAAACCCATGTGGAATATTATAAGTCATGCGGTGGAGAATGGAAGAGTCTTCCATTTGAAGAGTTTGTCTTTTTGCATTCTTAGTGCCTACTAATTCAAGATTTCTTTGCATTCGATAAGAATATCATCAGACTTCTTTGTCGAGCCTCTTGGGTGACATGTTCGATGCTGATAGTTATTTCTATATATATTCATTACAGGTTTTGCATTTTCATCTTCTGCGATATTGATTGGAGAGATTTTGTGTTCGAGTTCTTGATATATTGTGAATATGGCTGTAGCATATATTCTGAGAATTTCATTATTGCAGAGATTCATTGTTAATTATTATTCTGATTAAGTGCCTCAGAATATTGAAGCATTGTATTCAGACTTGTTTCATAAATAAAGGAGATCGTTTTGTGGTGTGGCTAGGTTTTCCCCTTGTGTAGGAGGGTTTTCCCAAGATAAATTACGAGTCTTTATGTTCATTATTTGATCTTTTGTTGTTTATTTCAATCCTGGTATAGAAACATTAACACTATAAATTATTGAATCTCCATAGCCCCCTATTACACTAAAGCAGAATGTAAACTATCCAACCTTCATACTATTTTACCTACTTCAAACATTACTTATGGAGCAACTTAAGGGGTGGATTAAGGCATTTGATCCCCCATCCTTGCACGAACCTCCCCATATATAGATAGACCTACCGGTGCCCCCACCCCCCATATATGGATAGATAGGGGTGCTTGTCTACCTATTGGAACAAAGCTTCTTGCTGCTGCTTGACCAACCGAATCCATGGCTTCCCAATTTCATCTCCTCCTGTAGGGGTTGTTTGGCATCGAGCAGTGATTATCAAGCGGTCCATCCATCGATTAGCAAGTATAAGATTTTATTTGCCATTCGATCCCGCATGAGAGAGAATAGCCCCAAAAAACGAAACAAGTTCTCATAAAAAAACCTCCAAGATGAAAAGGGTAAGAAACCAAATAACAAGGAAAATGTTCTACACAAAGAGTCCTCTTCAAAAAGAGCAGAAGATGAACTTAAAAGAGACTTAAGGAAGAAAAATCTTTGTTTCACATGCAAGGAACCATGGGCCCCAGGTCATAAGTGCATAGGAAAGAGAAAGAAGCGTAAACTGGAAGCATATTAAGCTGATAAATCAAAATCAGAATCAGAAACTTCAAACCAGCAGACTGAAACAGAGGACAGTGAGGAAGAAAACACAACAGAAGAATGAGGAGGGGAGAAGAAAGGTAAAGGTGTCCTTGCTAAACTCTCAAGTTTTAAAAGGAATGATACGTTCAAAGTTAGAGGCATATGAAAGGGAAGCCCGTTGTTTCACTTTTTGATACTAGTGCCACACAATTTCATCAATGAGAACATATTAGCACAAAGAGGGCTAAAAACCACAAGGTTTAGTGGCTTAAGAGTTGTGACAACAAATGGTCACACTATGACTTGCATGAGGATGATTCCTCAATTAATGTTTCTTGTGAATCGGTACAAAGTCAATGATGATTTCTACGTAGTGAACACTAGAGACTTAGAGGTTGTTCTAGGTATGCAGTGGCTCCGATCTCTTGGTGAGGTCACCTTGAATCTCAATGGTATGGAGCTAAAAATTCAGAGCGGTCATAAGATGGTGGTGTTGAGAGGAATGACATAAAAGGGAACCCATAATGCTAAATGCCAAATGATGCAAGCTGTATCTAATCATGTTCCTATCACCAAGTCACAACAAGGAGGTAATGATAAATTTCAGATTTTGGATAATCCTTTGTTTGACAGTGTGACATGGATATGGAGTTTGCATTTCATAATGCTTCTTTTGAGTTGCATGATGATGGTTTAGAGGAAGAACAGGTTTTCAATGGAAGACTGTTTCCTATGATGAGCCAATATGAAAGTGACCAATATAGAATGAAGAATGATTTTTTGAATTTACCACAAGAAGGGGAACACTGTGGTGCCTTAGAGTTTGATAGACCTTGGTGTGGTGGAGCTTTGTTTAAGGTGAATAACTATGCTGAGGATCACTTGTATGGGCTGATTGAAATCAAGGATGGTGGGAGAGACATACCATGGGAGGTTTTAGATCCAAAAGGGGTAAGAAATGGTGTTGTTATCTGTCTTTTCAGTCACTTAATGAGTCCATTTGTATTCAAACAAGTGGATTGGAAAGTGGAGTTGAACCAAATTTGGATCACTTACACGTTGGTAACTCATGGAAGTGAGTTTGCAGACAAGGGAATGAACAGAAAACTTGATTTGGCCAAGGATTTTCTGAATTGCAGCAATTGCTCTTCTAAAAGAAGGGTTAAATTTGGGAAATTTTAGCTTGAAGAGCTGTACCTTTGAGTTTTTTCAGACGATTCAACCTCTTGATAGGGTTAGTTTTAAGTTGACTTGATGGGAATGAGTGTTGCAATTGACCAAGTTCAATCTTGGATGAGTATTGGGGCACCCATTGGTGCCTATTTCTTGTTTTCAGCTTGCTCTTATAGAGAGGACAGCAGCTTATTTTGCAATGACAGCCACTATGTCAGAGTATTAGAGTATGAAGAATGGGAGAGTTAACGTTCACTCTCTTAAGTTTGTTCCCATGGAGTCTCAGATTTGCAATTATGGAGAGCATTTTACCAAGGAATCAGCAGACATGTTGCAATTTTTTGGGTGCTCTTCTTGCAAGAGGATTGCTAGGGAGTACCTAATGAAGTGAGGGAACTTACCAATGGAGGATGCTACATGGGAGAGTGAGTAGATTTTACAGCATCCAGAGTTGCGATCGTTTGAGCACAGGTAATCTTAGAAAGGATTGTAATGTACCCTTCTTGCACCTAGCTCAATTTGAGTTTTCCATTATCCTATTCCCAGGTTCCTGTAGGCTAAGTGGATATGATTAAGGGACTCAGTGGACTGAGATGAACTCTTTCAATGATATCAATGTTTGCGGCAAACTTTCTATTTTTGGCATGTTGTTATTTTTACTAAGTGCTATTTTTAGCACTTGGTCATGGCCTCACTTCCTCTCTTAATTCAATGAAGTGGGTTTCAATTGGACTTGATGAATTCTATTGCTTTCAGAAGAGATTTATTTTATTTTATTGACTAAGTCTTTATAAGGGGTTTTTTTTTAAATGTGCCCCCTTGTGCCTAGCAACATGAAGTTGTTTTCAAAGTGAGGCCATTTGACATCCTAAGTTGATGGCTATGGGGGAAGATAAATTAATTTTTTAAAGAAATTATTATACGCTTCCGAAGGGGGTGGCTAGGGGTTATAAGGAGACATAAATTAAAATGTTTCTTATGAGGATCTCAAAAAAGGTCGACCCTCTTGTGGGAAATAACATTTCATTTCTATTTGATAAAGTGAGGGAAAATAAATTCAAACTATCTTTTGCTTGCCCTAACTCCTCTTGCTCTCTATATATTTGGATTTGGACATGCTGAGTTGATATCTTACTATTATGTTGCCGGAATGATTCTGGAGTTCATCCCTTGACTATTTGAGGATGAAATCCCTCATCTAGATTACTGGTTTCAGTGGTGAAAGACCCACCCTAGCTGGTTGCTTACTTAAGTTGCAAATTTATAGTGTTTTTGGAGCTTGTCAGTTGATTTTGGCTTGGTGAAGATGAAGAGGTTGGCATTATTTTGATGTGGGTTTGTGGTTTTCGGTTAAGTGTGGTTTTCAATTGTGTGGTGTGAGTTTTGAAGGGTTTACAGCTGTTTTCTACGTGTTGGTGTGAGTTTTCTGAATTCTAGAATGTGCTTTCTCTGACGGGAGCTGCTGGAGGAAGATTATTGGAGTTTATTTGTAGGTTATGGTCTTACAAGATCAGAAATTGAAGAGCATTAAGATTAAAATGTTTGGTGGTGTTGTAATGACATATGTCCACATAGGAGTTGGTTTTCTACTTACCAAGCTATTTATGGTGGCGTTATTCTTATGGGAAATAATGTTTCTTATAAGATTGTTGGGATTGGAGCATTAAGATTAAAATGTTTGGTGGTGTTGTAATGACATTAACAGAGGTAAGACGTGTACTGAATCTAAAAAAGAATTTAGTTTCCTTGGGTGTTTTGGATTTTGGAGGTTATAATTTTCTGTCAAGGTGGAGTATTGAAAATTATAACCTTGGACATAATTTTAATTCAAAATCCAAAACTATATAATAACCTCATCAACAACTAAGTCGTGGTACATGCTATACACATGGAATTCCAAAAGATGCTCCAAAAATCGCATTTTTGGGCTCTAGATTGAAGGATTCAAGAGATAGTTTGATTAATTTTAGTTGCTGCATTTTACTTCATCATTCCAAAGAGTTGAACGTCTGATTTTTCTGTTGTAATACAGCCCATGTTTCTATAACAAGAGGTCATATGACCCTTCAGTGATTTATTTCAATTTTGTTACTTGTAGTCTTTCACAGGCAATTTTATTGAGGGAATAATAAAGCAGTTTTCACCAATTTTCTATTAAGTTTTCTTTCCCATTCATTTAAGGTATTTAAATTGTTGTTGTGAGTTTTTTTAGGGGAGCTTTCAAAAAAGCCATATCTGCAAACCAGGAGCTGTTATTCTACTTAATACTGTAATAGGTTCTCTACAGTGACAATAATTGTTCACCTTTACCTGCAAAAATATGTGTAACTTCTTTCCAAAATCTAATTTTTCTATAACATATGGACATCAGAGCCAGAGCCTCAAACTTTTGTCAAAGATGAGGGGAAATTCATCTGAAAAGTCATGAAATTATAATTCAGGGCACCTCTGCTAGGTGAACTCCATAAAAATTAATTGAACCAAAAAAAATGGCACACTTTCCAATCAAATGACATAATTTTAATAGTAAACAGGGCACTGTGCTTCCAGCTTTGTTTCTGTTGATTTCTTAAATTCAACAAATCATCCAGTCGAGAGCATAACATTTTAATTATATTTTTCTATAAATATTCTTCCGAAACAGCGTTTTCTGGTAGTACAGGTAAGGTGTAAAAGTCTGGCCAGAAATATTTAGTGAATAGTAAATATCCTACTATTCATACAACATTTGAAAAAAGAATCTAACTCAAAACCAGGGTTTCAAAATTGAATGCGAAGAAGAGGTGAAGCTTGAAAACCAAAAACACTGGATCATGTAAGGTCCTTAGCTAAGGAAGCGTAACGAATGAAAATTATATATGAGTGAGTAAATGTGAACCTTTAAGTCCGTACGGAAGCTTTTCTGTGCATTTAGCGGGAAGCCATGCGAGCGCTCCTCTAGCTGCCCTTCAAGCTTTATTCATTACCTTTGTCTTTAGCCGTCTCGTCATTTTCTTTGTACGCTTCTTCAAGGATTTTCACTTATTTTGGTTTTTTATTTTTTAGTTTTGGTTTTGGTTTTTTTGTTTTTTCGCCGACCTGCGTATTTATGCGCTTCCCCAAAGAGGCCGGGACACCGGGTGAGCCGGTGTCGGTGTAGATGACTGCCACAGGTGAAGCCTAAAGATAGTACGCTGTGGACGGTCTAGATTTTCCAAAATGTTCGGAGTGAAAATCCTACCGTAATGTTCAAGCGACTTTTGCACCTGTTATGTTTGATCGAGCGGTTCCCGGTCTGTCGAGTTTTTTTTCGACCGCCGTTTAACATACCAATAAGACTAGAGACTTGTTGCAACTTGCTATCAAGAACTCATTAACTGACTATGTCAGACAGAGTGTCCAATAGAAAATTTATTCCTGACTGTTAAAAAAATATCTGATGTGACGAAAATATCTAACAATTTATAGGTTTTGAAATATTTGTTTTCAAGGAAAATATCTAAGTTCCAATTTGGTAGTTCACAAATTATGTTATAGTTAAAAGCACGCTTGGAATTTGATGGTCTAAATGGCTAGTTTTCACTTTTGAACCCTATATTATGATATCTTAAAAATTGTATATAATGGATCGTATAGATCGATATGCTATATTTTTATAAAATTATATATATATATATATATATGATATTTTAGTTTATTTATAAACTGTAAAGATAATATATAGTATTTAATTCTATAATATAAATCGATTATTTTAAAATAATTATTTAGAATATTTTAAAATGATAAGATATGGATGTTCCTAATTTAGTCGATAGGCTATTAGTTTGAACTTTTCTTCTTGTCAAGGCCCCCAAAGATTGTCGCGGTTGTGTGGAATTTTTTGCTGAGAAGTTGTCTCATACCAAAAATTTGTCACGTGTGTCACTATGGAAAGTGTGTTGCATATGATTTGCCATCGAATTTTAGGATAATTGTCTCGCATCGAGAATTTGTCATTTGTGTCACACCAGAAAGATCCTTGCATTCAATTATGGTGTTTTCCATCCGAAAAGTTTTTTTTGGCGATGACGATGGTAATTTGGTCAGAGGGTGACATTAGTGGCGCTTGCAAGAGGACTATATGGTACAATTGGAATTGATGTGCAATTTAATTGTGTTGCTTGCCAAACAAGATCTAATTAAGAGCTTTGATTCTCTTGTTCACCCATTTAGTTTCTGGGTAGCGGGAATTAGACAGCTTTTCTTGCCGACAATGGGCGAAATTTGTTGAGGATTTGATTTTCGATGGATGAGTGATATTAGCGGCAGTTGGGAGAGGACTTAATAGTGGTGGACAAGGTGGATATGGTACAATTAGAAATGATATGTGCTTTAATTGTATTGCTTGTAAAATTAAAACTCGTTAAGAGCTTCGATTCTCCTATTTAGTCGTTTGGTTTTCAACAATGGGAAGAGTTGTTTAGGTTTGTTACCTGTGGCTATTCTTTACCAATTATTCCTATGATGTTAGTTTGCATGAAATTTTGGTTGAGACCAACTAAATCAATGGTAGAGCACTTTGTTTCGAGGAATCTGGTAAATTGTGTATATTTGATGTTCTTAGTTATAAAGTGGTGGTTGAGTAGTGAAAGGAAATATTTTGCGGTTTACTTTGTTTTAGTTTACTTTCTTTATATTTGCTTATGTTTGTCTATCATTTGGTGGGTAGAAGTAAACTTGTATAGTATATGTGGGGCATGTGGATGTGTATTCCTTTGCAGGGCATTCTTTTGGTTTAGCTTCCAGTTATATTGGACTTTTATTGATATTTATTTTCATGTAAAGAAAGAGTATGTATGCAGATGTCTGGTCTCTTTGAAGGAATCGAAGAGCCAAGGAATCCCAAGTTAGAATAGATGATTATCCTTGGGTCATGTGTACTCTTAAAGTGCATGAAAATCGGTTAAAATTATCGTGTTTAATTGGATGGAAATAATTTATGCATGTCAGACATTTTGTGTGAGTTGAACTTAATATGAAGAAGAGTGTTGGGTGAGCTAAGAATTCAGTTGCGCTTTTTCTATTTTGTGTTGATAATAGGTTTTAATTTGTTTAATGTTCTTGGTTATGAATGTTTGACAACACATTTATAGAGTGAAGTGATAATTATGTATTATTTTTTTAAGTGTGTTATGAATGTACATAGATGTAGGTAGTATTATATTTGCCCAAATGGCTTTATAATGTATGTGTGCATTGTGAGTCATGTGCAGTGTTTAAGTCTTTCTAGTCGGCTAGACGGACAATATTGAAACTTGTGCACCTCTTGGTTGGCATGGTTCGAGAGTTCAAGTAATCGTTGACTGCAACATGTTAGTGTTGGAGCATTTACCTTTTGGGAATCTTGTAGTGTGAGCAATTATTTTCAATAAAGACGTAAGCTATCTAGTGTATGCATAGAAAGAGTACACATGTGGATGTCTTCGAGCTTTGAATAATTTGGTGTGGAGACCATTACACTTTCAAATATTGAGTGTGTTCTAAATTTTGTTTGCTTTTTGTGTCCTTTTTGTTTTATGTATTTTTTTGTATGGTTTGGTGTGGTGCTCTTGTCTTTATACTGTAAGGACCTTATTTGAAAATGACTTCGTTGGGCAAAGTATCAAAAGTTAAGTTTATCTATAGCAAATACTAAAGGAGGGTGAGTGAAGGATATATGTACCTTGTCCATTGTCATGTCAGTCACCTACATTATTTATCTATTTTGTTACACTATTGTTGTGTTGATGCAGGACAATTGGGGAGGCATAACATTTTGATAGTGTGTCAAAGGAGTTTGTGTATGGAGATTCTCTTTAGGAAGGAAACAAAAACACTATGAGTTCATGTCCTATTTTCAATATCAGACATTTGCAATCGGCAAGCCAATATGTTGACATTACCAAAGTATATGAAACTTAATATAAGAAATTAAGGGTGTGCAAATGGAGGAGTTAAACATGTATTTTAAAGAAAACTTACATCTAAACAACTTTCTAGAGTGTCTATATAGGATAATTACATAGACATTGAATTGGATTATGCATCAGATGAAAATATGTCTATTGGTTATGGGAAAAGAGCAAAGAAATTTATTGTAAGCCAAAATTTTGTGTGGTTGACGTCTCTTAGGTGTTTTGGGTCAAGAACTGAATTGAGTATGTTTAAATAGTTGATTTTGAGTTGTTGTGTTTGAACAAGATACTGCTGCAAGGACAATGTCAAAGGAAATCACATGTGGGGATTCTGGTCGTGCATAATATATATATATATA
>MU225180.1:1124539-1176547 GCA_018584345.1 Thuja plicata | reverse complement strand
TATATATATATAGTAAGTTCAAAAAGCGCGTGCCTAAAAAATGTTGCACACTTGATGAAATTCCATGTTCTTGATGTTTGTTGGACATTTTTCTCAAGAATGAAATTGAATACATTTAGTAGAGTAATCATGAGTGCTTGCATTTGTATAGGACACTTTTGTGAAGACAATATTGGATATTTTGTCAGCACAAATGACATCTAAGGACTCTGTCGAAGCACGAAATGAAAATTTTGTAAGCTCTTATTTCCAAATGACTTAAATTTGTTGTACAGTTAAGTTTATATAGGAAACTAGGAATGTGTAAAAGCCATGATAATTGTTGTCTAATTTCACTATTAGCTATCATTTTTATTATAGAATTGAAGCAATTAAAAATCAAGATGTTGAGTTGAATCAAGATATAGACTATTCAACTTATTAGATTGTGAGAGACTATAACTCTACTGAAAGCAAGTGGTGCCTTGTGTGTATTCATGGTAGGTTCAAAACTAAGTGTTATGAAATGGTGCTATGCATTTTATGTTAGCTACGAGTTTGGTTTCTTTTTTTATGGGTAATTGTTTGATATTTTAACTCAGCCTTCAAAAGTGAGCAACTCCATAGAGTCGGGTGGTAACCTATTTGTTGTACTCTTGAACCCTGCCAAGTGGATGGTTTTATATAGTGGTTCAGGTCTGGTAGTTATTTTTCAACTTATTCATGGGAATCCATTATATTCAAAGTTGTTTTCAAAAATGAAGATTAATATCTCCCCTTGCGCACAACCTTTAAGAATAATTAGAGGATCTTAAGTCTCGTTCTCATTATTATCTATTTTTTTATCACTTCTCGCACTACATGTGTTTGAAAGTGTGTCATCCTAAGTAGTTAGCACCCATAATTGAATGCTCAATTAGGCCCCATTTTGGCAATTTTGAGATTTCATGTTTGTTATGCTTGATCCAACTACCTCCCCCTAATCCATCATCTACCCTATCTTCCCGACTTCCCATTTAAATTTTGGTGCTTTTATCTAGGTACATAACACCTAGGGCTTTATATTCCTAGGAATAAAATACCCAAGGCATTTTGTGTCCCTAATGACTGGGCCCAAATTTGAACCAAAGTCTCATTGCGGTGTTTCGGTAGGAAATTAGATCTTGTCATTGTCCTGGCTTAATTTTGAATCACAAAATGTGTGATGAGGTATATAACCACCCTCCCTCTCCTCATTTTGGCATCCATCCATTTTTTAGAACTAAGACTATCAAGAAGAAATAAAGTGATTTTAGGATTTGAAGGCAAGCATCTAAGATCTAACATTTCTCCAAGCATCTAAGGCATTTTGAAGGCAATCTTCACCATTGTAGAAATATTATCTGTCACGATGACCAAGTAGGCACTACAACAATTCCATGTCATTAGCTCCCTTTTTGGCTTCCACACACTCTTTTAATGTATTTATCCCTCATTTTTTTTTGAAATACGATGCTATTCATCATGTTGGCGTGAGTCATAGCATTCTTTACGCCAAGCTAAAGATACTAGCGAGAGGTTGGACGCAATGCAATGCCTGTATTTATGCTAATATTGGCAACTGCATTGGCGCCCAAATGAATGCCACTTAGACGAGTAGGCGCAATGTTAAAGTATCCATTTGTTAGCCTGACATATTTGATGGAAACGTCTATGCAGCACCCAAAACCCTATTTATTGTAATTATTAATTAATTAAAAGTTGAAATATAATGAATATGGAATTTTTTAATTAATTAATAATTATAGTAAATTAGTCATTTTGGGTGCTACATAGACAATGGTCCCATGGGCTATATTTAGCCTCGCAGACATTAAAACTAATTTCTTTCTTTCTTTCTCTTATGTCCTAGCCTAACACTTTATTGTTTATTTTGCACGTTCTTTAAGTTGTACTTAAAGTGTTTATCCCACCCTCGTGAAGGTTAAGATAGATGACAGCTAGCGGTTGCGAGGCTGTGTGGCGGTCTATGGGTGATGATAAAAGTATTGTCGCATCCTCGCAGGCCTAAATTATAGTTAAGGAAAATGGTTGCGAGCTTGCGATGAAATGAATTGATAACCCATATTAATTAACCAACGAATAATACAACTCGATGACGCGGGGAGACAAGAGAAACATTACATTGCGCCACCGTGTAGGACCCACAACCTATTAACCAACGAATTATGCATGTGTATTTATAAATGGGTTAAAATTTGTCGTGTCCTCGTGGGCCTAGATTGCAGTTAAGGAAAATGATTGTGAGCTTGCAATGAAATGAATTGATAACCCATATTAATTAATCAATGAATAATATAGCTCAATAACAAGGGGAGACAAGAGAAAGATTACACCACGCCACCACGTGAGACCCACAACCTCTTAACCAATGAATTATGCATGTGCATTTATAAATGGGTTAAGTTGTCGTGTCCTCACAGGCCTAAATTGCAGTTGAGGAAAATGGTTGTGAGCTTGCAATGAAATGAATTGATAACTCATATTAATTAATTAATGAATAATGCAACTCAATAACATGGGGAGACCAGAGAAAAATTACATCGCGCCACCACGCCGGACCCACAACCTCTTAACCAAATAATTATGCACGTGAATTCATAAATGGGTTAAATTATGGCGTCCTCGTGGACCTAAATTACATTTAAGGAAAATGGTTGTGAGCTTGCAATGGAATGAATTGATAACCCATATTAATTAATAAATGAATACGCAACTCGGTAATGCGAGGAGACAAGAGAAACATTACATCGTGCCACCGCACAGGACCCACAACCTCTTAACCAACGAATTATGCACGTGCATTTATAAATGGGTTAAGTTGTCACATCCTTGCAGACCTAAATTGCAATTAAGGAAAATCTTTGTGAGCTTGCAATGGAATGAATTGATAAACCAGGTGACTTTTTATGTGGGTTACTCGAAACTATTTGACAATATATTAAAGAAATAAGTGGTGGTAGGAAGAATCTGAGAAGAGATGTCATGACTAATGGAATGTTGCAGTTTCTGACCTAAAAATCATTCCCTTGACAGAAATCATTCCCTTACAGCTCAAAAATGGCTACTCAGACATCAAAAGGATACCTGACAAGACCAATTTTTGAGTTTAATAATTAATTTAAAAACCAAAATGAAACTGTATTCTAAATTTAAAATTAATTATTAAACTCGAAAATTGGTCTTGTCAGTTATCCTTTTGATGCATGCGCAGTCGTTTCCCTTACGACTCAACCCTTTAAGTGTTGCATTTAACATGTTATAACCAAGGGAAAAGGCCACGATGACAGGTCTTGTAGCTATTGGGATAGGTGAAATCTTGGGATAATTGTTGCTTCTTTTTTGGCAGTTTGAAAGTGTGAGCAATAACATAAATACAGGAAGGAAAAAATGCATAATGAGTTATGTGTGTCGTCTAAATTTTGGTTTTTCACAATTAGAAGGGAGTGCTTCTTTGTTGGAGTGTTAAGGATGGGGCTTGTTGAGGCTATAGAGGGATTTTAGTATAACAAGAAGGGGATAGACCAAGCCATGTTACAAGAGATATACAAGGATCATGGTGGTGAACCAGTTGATAATGCATTTTGTAATCGTAGAGATACTAAAATTGCCTTTGGTAATCGTAGAGATACTAAAAACTTTGGACTTTGCTGAAAAAAATTTCCACAACTTGTAAATGCCTCTGATCTCTCAGATTACCACTTTGGTTCCATTTTCTAGGATGTAAGCAAAGAAATTTTTGGGTGTAGACACAAAAGATGGGAGTTTGGAGTCATTTTTTTATCCTTGTGTTGTATTTTCAAAGTCAACTACCGTGAGGGAAGATGGTGAGAATTTTGACTCCTAACATTTTATGCCTCAAAAACCACCCATGTGAGATAATGGCATGGCTCAGAATCTTGGTTGGATCACAGGCCTCATGATAATAAGAACTTCATGGCCTCCTTTAGATTCACTTGAGGACACAACAAAGCTAACAACCTTTATTTGGAGAATATCTTCTATCGTCAGCTAGTGGCAATTAGTAACAAGATATAAAAGTGATGCACTAGCATGTAGCTTGTTGCATTCCTTGTGTCTATAAAAGGAATATCAAGGCCTATCTTATGAGTTCTAAAAATTCTTTTTGCAGGGACAAGTAGAATAGTTTATGTAATAGGCCTTTTTGCAGAAATAGGAATGACAAAGTCTTGTATTAAATGAAATGTATGAATACTTTTAAAGAAAATGATTGAAAATATCATTTGAAGATTGTCTCCTACTCTATTTTATTTATGTTACATAAGTTTGTTTGTTCTATTTTATTTATGTCTTCATGATAATTTCATAAATGTATAATGTGTTTACTAGTTTTCTTCAAGGAAATAGTACTGAAGGAAAATGCTTGAAAAGAAATAACTTGAGCACTAAAAATGAATCAACAACTAAACATACTTGAAGCAGATAATGGAAACATGGTTCTTAGAAAACAAACAGGAAGTTACTATGTTCTTCCTTGGTTGTAGGAATAGTTAAAGAACAGAGTTTGAATGGGTGCAGGAACACTCACAGAACAGAGTTCTCACCATGGCTTTGAGTTTTTTTACTGAGAATGAAAATAATTTACCATGAAATAAGCAACACAAAGTAAAATGATTTCAGGTTTATGGATTATTGCGCTCTCCAACAGTATTCTAACATGACTTAGACCATTGGTTAACCTATAAGGCAACAAACTTAAAAAACTATAAGACACATCCAAATTTATGTTTAACTTCTCACATAGACACAAGATTAAGATTACTGAATATACATAACATATATGTAATCCCACATAACCAATATTATCATTAGATTTATACCATACATACACTTCTCACATTTATCAATTGAAGCATAATTAATCCTTTCCTTGAAAGAAAGCATGAGAATGATACATTCACATCCACATTGTTGGTGTTTTTTATTTCTACCCTTGATTTTAAAAGGTAAATGCTTCAAAATGACTATCCTAAAATATAATGAAACCACTCACTGCATTATCAACGAACAAAGGACATGAAAATCCCAACAATGACAATGTTGTAAAACCTTCTAAACTTTGATCTCCATAAGACTCATATGGGTGCACCTATATCTCATCTACTTAACCAATTAAATTTTCACAAATCCTTCAGCAGATGTAAGGCTATGAATATTTCTCATAACACCACACTTGTATTGAGAAAATACAAGATAATTTATCAAACAATCAAAGAACGGACAATTTTGAAATTTTTTGAATGTTTCACCATATAATATTTGCATCAACTACGACCAGTGCCTAATCCATCTGGGTCAAGAGTCACTTAATGGCAGAATATATATGCTTGACAACTAAATTCATTCAACATATAACATAAAAATTTAAAGAACTTGTATACCTGACATACAAGCTCTTTATATCTATGGACAACTATCGTCAAATTTGCATTCAAATTAAACTTTCACAGTAATTGTCCTTAGCATATTTAATTCTTTCCTTGAAAGATAGAAAAAGAATAACAACCCATTTTTGCTTGAGAGAAAGATAAATTGAAACAAATCCTTAATGTGTATTCAATTCATAAAATGTTTGATCTGATACAAAGTCAATCGTATCAAACTCGATTACTCATTTAGCTATCAAAACATAATACATGCTTTCCTGAAACTGTATGACTTCAAATGTATCAAATTGTATATTAACTTGTTTGACATAACAAAATATATGGGAACCCCTATCAAGTGATCTTGGAATCCCTTTTAGAAGACTAAGGGATGCAACAAGCTTCAGATCACTTGATGGTAACAAAATTTGAACTGGTCAATAGAATAGAAATAACAACAATAAATATTTAAATCCACAAAGATGTGGAAACAAGAAACAACGCGGACCAAAACTAGAATAAGGGCCAGATCATGTCTTCAAATCTTCATATTAGTATTTTTTTTAAGCACCTAGGTCATCTGTAGCATTCGCAACAAATTCAAGATGCCTACAACTATAACTAATCTCCCTCTTGAACAACTTTTATGCCTTGTCATAACAAAAAAGAATAAGATAAAACCACGATAGCACTTAATTAGTTTGGGACTTCTTGTCCTTAAGGAACAATTACCACTTGCTAACTTCCTTGTCATTGGGCCAATTGAATGCTTTCAAATCTTCAAACTGACTAACTGCCTCATTCCACCTAGCATCAGTTATGGCCCGAGCATCTAAAATGAACTTAACAAAATTAACTTCAACAATGAACATGGTGTCTAATACATCATTAAAATTTGGGATATAAACATCACTGTCCATGCTCAACATCATTTTAAAATTTACTAGAATTAAATCGAATTCACTGCTCCAAGTCTCCATAGATTTCAAATCATTATTTTTATCATAAATAGCTGGAACTAACATATGATAACCATCAACAAATAACTAAAATTTACCCTCAACCAACTGTCCCTTGCCTTTAAAGAATGAAAACAAAGAATTAAGCATAGTTAATTTATATTTTTTTTCCTCAATTTTCACTGGCATATCATCTATGTACATCATTTCAGTTTCCAGCTTCTCTTTTGACATGTTCCTTCTAGACCACATAGTATACAAAGGATCAAGAAAAGAAACTGCCTCATCATAGAATTTATCAGTTTGAATCATAGAAACATGGTGTTCATGCAAAATTCTTAATTTACTTTTAATAATATTAATCTTGATCTCTGTAAGCTGCATCAACACAGAAACCCCTTATTCTTTAATACAACCTCTTCTAGGCTATCAATTTTACCAACATAGTCTTCTAGTTTTACTAATAGGGAGATTATTTCACTGAGTCAGCTTGAATCACTCCTAGGCCTCTATTATAGACCTAATAAGGATTATTCTCAAACCCTAACCTAAGGGTAGAGCACTTGGTTCACTTACCCTTCACTTTAAGAACCTCTCTACCAATAATGATTTCATGCTTCACTAAACCTACTGGGGTAGATTCCACCAAACCAATACAAGTCTCACACAGACATTTTTCAGTGTTTTCATCACACTAAATTCTTCCTATTTACTCCATTATTGAAGATCTATAGTCATAGGTTAACCATCCATTCATCAATTTCCTTATTTCTAGGAGTAGGGCTAGTGGTTTCTTATAGCCCTAATCAGGCTCCTAAACTGTAATAACTCTGAAACTTTGCAAAAAATCCCCCAAAATAATCTTGGATCTAGATACCCTTTTTGGAAACTAAAAATATTTATAGGGTTAGGATTCCTCAAGTCATCTATAAAGTACTTCAAAACTCTTAGAGACCGAGTCCTTAAAAATAGGGCTAATACGACCAGAGGATGCAAAACTCTACAAAACTAGATGAAATAGATTCATCGGCCTTCACCATTTATCATAGAGTATTCTCAAATTCCAAAGACCATCTTCCATGCATTGGATCTCACTATTCAATCCAACCCTGCAAATGTAACCTCTTGTTCCTCTAAAAACCCTAGTCAGACTATTGCCAAGCTTGCCTAGGGAAAGAGCTCAAAATCCACCATTGCAACTTTTTTAACTAAAATAAAAAGAAACCTAATATTAAATGACTCCTCATTAATTCCTCCAAGCCACAATTACTTTCCACGGTTGGAAATCCCTAAGGAGCCATTTTTCTATTTACAATCCAGTTTGGTCCAGAGAACACAGAGCAGGAAGAACAATTTACATACAACCTAAAAATAGAACTAATAAATAATCCACTCCACACAACAATGTAAAACAACTCTAAGAACTTAATTACATTTTAAAAGAATCTAATTCAAACTATCCACAATGCTTGTTATTGAAAACCACAAAAACTGTGACAATACAGTAACTGCAATTCTTCTATTGCTTAAAACTTGTAACCATAAAAAGTTCAACCTCATTACAATGCCATGGAAGCCCTTAAATAGGTTTCTTCTACCTCAGACAACTTCTCAAACTGACCCATAACTGTATTTGGGCACAAAGCAACATTTTAGCAAAATGTTGTCGAGCAACATTTTAGCAAAATGTTGTCGAGCAACATTTTAGCAAAATGTTGTCGAGCAACATTTGAAAGTTGCAAATATTGCTCAAGCAACATTTTGCACTTTTTAAGAATTTTGCTTTTTCACTATTCTAACTCCATGATTAGACACCATAAGGTCAAACACCATGTCCTAAGACCTAATACACCCCAGAAATGTACATTTAAGCATCCTGGTTGCCAAAACCATGTTTTATACCATTTTTTCCATCAAGGCATTACAAAGGTCTCTTGGACCCAAAACACACAACACAACACCAAAATTATCCTAACACATTTCAATTCAATCCTAATATTTCCTTAATAAACCTATCAACACCTTATACCATCTAAAGGTATTTCAAAACAAAAATGGAAGGTTTCATCCTTAGGCGCTCCTGCATCATTTACCTTCACATCATCAGACATAGATACACCACTAGCAACAGGTTGGACTTCACTTGGTGGCTCATAAATTGTTGGGTCCCTTTCAAAATATTCATTTACAATTCTTTCCAAAGCAACATTTTTCATTAATGTTTCTTCATATATTTTTGACAAATTAATCAATTCCAAGTATGTCTCATGATGCCTTTTCTCTAGGTCTTCTGCCTTTTCCGCATTCAGATAAGAAGCATCAATCATTAATTTTGCGACCTCTTTGTTGTTGTTATGCATATTCAAAATTATTCTCTCCCTGCATTTATCCTTCAATATTTATCATGTGAGGTTTTTCTGTAGCAGGAGCCGAAGACCATAATACTATTTTTTATTTATTTTGGATCAAAGCCTGATCCTCTTGTGAAGTCACCATATTCAAATTTAGACTTAAAAAGTGGGTTTTGTTGCCTCCTAACTTAATCAACAATAAATGAGGACTGTAAGTCCCATCTTGGGAGCAACAACATGCCACTTTTCAACACCAAGGCCCTTGCCTCTTCAACTGTCAGTTGTACATTATTTGGATCAAATTATTGCAATGCAACTATAACCTGCTCATTTTTTGTAGTGTCATTATCATCCAAAGTTTATTTGTTTTATGAACTCATCCTGTTTCAATTTCACAAGAAATCTCTTGAACTCATCAGATTGATTAAAAGAATCATCATCAAGAAAATTGTGGGAAAGAACAACTCTATCGTTAATCATTTTGGCTAAGGGAAAATTACCCTCTTCTTCTCCTAATTCCTCATGCTTCCCTTTTCTCAATCTTTCTCTAATTTGTTTAAAATATTCTCCTTCTTATTGAATAGATATTATTGCAACATTTGGTTTGATTTTCTCCCTAACAGGCAAGCTAGCCCTTATCTTCTTTGTTGGAGGTTCATGGGTAGAGGCGCACCATCCCTTGAATCCTCTTCATAATCATTTCCACTTTTTTCACCAGAAGACCAAATCACAACAAGAATTTGATGTTCAAAATCAACAACCCTTTTTGGAACCCTTGCCATTATATTTCTATAGTTATCAATCATTTGATCAATTCTCTCCAAATAAGTCAAGCCAAAAGAGAAACCTCGAAAAGTATCATCAACTGCTTTAAATTCATCTTCAACTCTGATCAAATCATTCCAATTTCTTCCCCTTTTGTGAACCTCAGGTATTACCAGAATATTTCTCACAAAACCTTCTTCATCCAAGGGCTCACGATTAGGAATTTTCTTCTTCCAAGGAGTCCTCATTGGCATTGCAACCTCAATGAACTTCTCAGGGTCACAAAATCTGGAAGGAGCATTAACCAATCTGTATTATTTGAGAAAAGTGTTTAATTCTTCAAATGCTTTCTTCCCAACTAAAAAGTCCAAAACATTCCACAATATAGGAAAAAAAGTTCCCTATGTCCTTCCAAATACTCCTTCTCAACCAAAAACAACTTCCATAGAAATTCAATCACAACAAATCTAAGTGGAACAAATCTAGGAAGAATATGGGGTGGTTGCGGACAACCATAAACTCTGAAAATAGTAATATCATCCAAAAAGTAGAAATCGCCCCAATTATGTGAGAGGCCAATCAGAAACAAAGTGAAAAGTCATAAACAATCTTCTAACAAAATAATCCAACCTTTCTCTATCCATACCAATCAAATCCACGATAGAAGTAACAATCCAATTTTTAAAATATAAGAAACACGGCCGAGCATAACTTGAATCTCATACTCTGGTCCACATGTGAACAGGAACTGGCTCACCGAAATCACTTACACTATTAAAAATAAGTTCTTTATCCATCTCATCAGCATTATGAAATAAAATTAAATGACACATGATTGAATATAACTTAATATCTATTTTCCCTGGACTCTTTTGAATCTTTATCAATCCTTTATGATTATTCTTAATCAAATACACCACAAAATCATAATCAGTGTTTACTTCAGGGTTTTGAATTAACATACCCATCATCAATAAATCCTGTGTTACTTATTTATCTCCATCAAAACCAAGAACCTTACATAACCCATGCACAGTGTGAGTCATGTAATTGTCGAAAGTGGTAAGATCATAAGGTTCGTTGACATTCTTTGGAATTGGAATAATTTTTTGTCTGCTTTGGGTATATTTTTGGGAATTACTATTTTCTTCAACATCTCCTTATGCGCATGATAATTACATTTTCTCTGTAAATCAAATTTTGTGCATGTAGCACCTGAAATATGAAATTCATTTACCAGACTTCTTTTATTTATTGTAACTAGGGCTTTCTTGTATGCCATCCTAATAACCCTAGTAACTGGACAATATGATTTGGCTAATTCCCTTAAAAACTCAACATCTATGAACACATCAGGTATAATTAATTTTGCCAAATTCAAATCCCAAGGGTTTGACACTGGTGGCCCTCATTCCCTATTGTTGAAAATTTATTTGAAGAGAGACCGGCCAGATGATTGTTTCTGCTGGTTCCTACACATGCTACAGGCATCTTTCCATTCAAATTCATTCTTGGCCTAACTATCTGATGATTCTGGCAATAAATATATGAATTCCTTCCAATAGGACTTACTACCCTTTGCAAGCTTTCCTGAACTAGTGGAGCCGAATTGACTCATCGTTATAAAAGTTGTAGACAATTGAACACACAGAAAAACCAGAAATCCTTTATGAACAAAGTAAATCCTATTACTCATAGTTTTTCCTCGATGTCGAACAAAATATCACCTCTGTCATCTTCTGCATAATCACCAACTCTGTACTCTACTATTTATCTTTAAAATTGTGTGTCAAATGAGTCTAAAACCATGCATTTATAGATTCAATCTCACTGTTATCAATGTCATCTTTTCAATCATTAAGTCAGATATTTTTTCTTTTACTTCAATTATTTGTAGAAATTCCATCCTTTTGTTCTGAGTTGTCAACCAAATTTGAATCATGCGACTGAAAAAGAACTCTGCATCAACAATTAACCACACCAAAATGCCAAATTGACCTATTTTATTCGAGAAACCCCTTTCCTTTTCACAACTCAGCTGTCGAAACCAATTCATATTGCCACGTGTCAATGCCTTGCAATCTCACAACCCAAAGAGCTTCCTTTATCAAATAGTTGTGATGTCATGAATGAATCATTATTAACCGCCAAGGAATTATTCATGACCCTTTAACCGTAAATAGTTAAACCATGAGCTAATTGAGTAGCCAACCTGGGTTATCAATTCATTTCATCACACCACTACGTGCCAACTCAGATGACACGATGTATCTCGGCAACATAGGGAGAGAGGAGAAATATTACATCACACAACCGTGTGCCACGTCACAATGAACTCCTATAAAAATATAAATTATTTAGTAACACATAGAGACTAAAAGAATATCCCAACGTGGCACATCGTTCCAATTCAAATGATACGATGCAACTCGGTAACACAGGGAGACAAGAGAAAAATTACATCACACCACCACGCAGGACCCCCAACCTCTTAACCAACAAATTATGCTCATGCATTTATAAATGGGTTAAGTTTTCGCATCCTCACATGCCTAAATTGAAGTTAAGGAAAATGGTTGCGAGCTTGCAATGAAATGAATTGATAACCCATATTAATTAATCAACCAATAAAAAATAATGATAGATTTTCTACAATGTGAATATAGGTTAGACTACACATTGAAGACAATAAGAACTCACCTGGTTAGAAACATCATTATGGTAGAAATAGTATAATATTCATTAGCACTTGCACCTAAGAAGGTTCAAGGGATAAGCCGATAGGAAATTATAGGTAGAATCTAAATGTGAAAAATAAAAAATTAGATTGTAATTGTAAATTCTGAACCTAAACCAAATTGAAATATAATCAAATCCTTAAATAAAGTTGAACCCTAAATAAAGTTAAACCAAATGAAACACTAACTCTAACCTAAGTTTTACATTAACATTAACAATAAAGAAAATTGAACCCTAAACGTAAACTTGATGAAGTGGTATAAGAAACTAAACCTAGCGATTATCACATTCGTCTTGCTCATTTAATCCAAACCAATCTATAGGACATCGAATAAAATAAAATCTTGGAACCCTTTTAAAAAATAACCTTAAACACTATCAAACCTAAACCTCAGTCGGCCATAAGCTTAAATAAGTATCAACCTTGACTTTTAACCTAATGGGATTACAATCTTTAAATAAAATTAATTATCCTAAAACTAAAAATAGACCAAATTGAATCTTAAAGATGATAGTAGAAAACCCTAAACCCAAACCCCAATCATTATTAAACCCTACCCCTAACACATAAGAAATTAAAACTTAGTTCCCTAACAATAAACAAAAAAAAATTCTAAACCTAAAGCAAATTGAATTATAATGAAAACCCTAAATCAATTTGAACCCTAATTATAAAACTAAATGAACACTAAGCCAAATTAAACACTAACTGTAAACCAAATTTTACTCTAATCTTAACCATAAATTCAATTGAACCCTAACACTGAGAGTATTTGAACACTAAAGGAAATTTAAACCTAACCCTAAACTTGATGAAGAAGTATAAGAAACTAAACCTATGGATTATCAAATTTGTGTTTCTCTTTTAATCCAAACAAATATATAGGACATACAATCAAATCAAATCATGGAACCCTTTTAAAATATAACCTTAAACACTATTAAACCGAAACCTCACTCGACCATAAGCTTAAATAAGTACCAACCTTGACTTTGAACCTAATGTGATTACAATCTTTAAATAAAAATAGTTATCCTAAAGCTAAAAATAACCCCATGTTTTGGTTTCTTTTAATGGTTGCATGTCTCGTGTTGGTTTTCTCTTTCGTGTAATGGGTCAACCCCCTTGTTTTGGTTGCTTTTAATATACAAAATATGGACCAATTTGAATCTTAAAACTGATAGTAGGAAAAGCTAAGCCCAAACTCCAATTCGGTTTGAACCCTACCCTAACACATAAGAACTTGAAACTTAGTTCCCTAACAATAAAAAACAAATCCTAAACCTAAACCAAATTGAATTGTAATGAAACCCCTAAATCAAGTTGAACCCTACCATAAAACTAAATGAACACCAAACCAAATTAAACACTAACTCTAAACCAACTTTTACCCTAACCTTAATGATAAAGCAAATTGAACCCTAAAACTGCGAGTATTTGACACTAAAGTAAATTGAACCCTAACCCTAAACCTGATGAAGCAATATAAGAATCTAAAGCTAACAATTATCAAAATTGTGTTGCTCTTTTATCCAAACAAATATACAGGACATAGAATCAAATCAAATCCTGTAACCCTTTTAAAACATAATCTTAAACAATATTAAACACAAACCTCACTCGACCATATGCTTAAATAAGTACCAACCTTGTCTTTGAACCTAATGTGATTACAATGTTTAAACAAAAATAGTTATCCTAAAGCTAAAAATAGACCAAATTTAATCTTAAACTGATAGTAAACAAAGCTAAACCCAAACCCCAATCTAGATTAAACCCTACCCCTAACACATAATAACTTGAAACTTAGTTCTCTAACGATAAACAAAAATAAATTCTAAACCTAAACCAAATCAAATTGTAATGAAAACCCTAACTCAAGTTGAACCTTAATCATAAAACTAAATGAACACCAAACCAAATTAAATACAAACTCTAAACCAAATTTTACCCTAACCTTAATGATAAATAAAATTGAACCCTAACGCTAAGAGTATGTGAACACTAAATGAAATTGAACCCTAATCCTAAACCTGACGAAGCAATATAAGAATCTAAACCTAGCGATTATCAAATTTGTGTTGCTCTTTTAATCCAAACAAATCTACAGGTCACATAATTAAATCAAATCTCAGAACCCTTTTAAAACATAAACTTAAACACTATTAAACCCAAAACTCACTCAACCATAAGCTTAAATAGGTCCCAACCTTGACTTTGAACCTAATGTGATTACAATCTTTAAAACAAAAATAGTTATCCTAAAGCTAAAAATAAACCAAATTGAATCTTAAAGTTGATAGTAGACAAAGATAAACCCAAACCCCAATCTAGATTAAATCCTACACCTAACACATAATAACTTGAAACTTAGTTCCCTAAAAATAAATAGAAATAAATTTTGAACCTAAATCAAATTGAATTGTAATGAAAACCTTAAATCAAGTTGAACCCTAATCATAAAACCATATGAACACCAAACCAAATTAAACACTAACTCTAAACCAAAATTTACCCTAACCTTAATGATAAAGAAAATTGAACCCTAACAATGAGAGTATTTGAACACTAAAGGAAATAAAACCCTAAACCTAAACCTGATGAAGTAGTATAACAAACTAAACCTAGAAATTATCAAATTTGTGTTGCTCTTGTAATCCAAACAAATCTATAGGACATAGAATCAAATTGAATCATGTAACCCTTTTAAAACATTACCTTAAACACTATTAAGCCCAAACCTCACTCAGTCATAAGCTTAAATAAGTACCAACCTTGACTTTGAACCTAATGTGATTACAATCTTTAAACAAAAATAGTTATCCTAAAGATAAAAATAGACCAAATTGAATATTAAACTTGATAGTAGACAGAGATAAACCCAAACCCCAATCCAGATTAAACCCTACTCCTAACACATAAGAACTTGAAACTTAGTTCCCTAACAATAAACAAAAATAAATTATAAACCTAAACCAAATTGAATTGTAATGAAAACCCTAAATCAAGTTGAACCCTAAACATAAAACTAAATGAACATCAAACCAAATTAAACACTAAATCTAAACCAAAATTTACCCTAACCTTAACGATAAAGAAAATTGCACCCTAACACTGAGAGTATTTAAACACTAAAGGAATTTGAACCCTAACCTTAAACCTAAAGAGGGCAGTATAAGAAACTAAAGCTAGCGATCATCAAATTTGTGTTGCTCTTTTAATCCAAACAAATATACATGACATAGAATCAAATCAAATCCTGGAACCCTTTTAAAACATAAGCCTAAACACTATTAAACCCAAACCTCACACGGCCATAAGCTTAAATAAGTACCAACCTTGACTTTGAAACTAATGTGCCTACAATCTTTAAACAAAAATAGTTATCCTAAAGCTAAAAATAGACCAAATTGAATCTTAAAGCTGATAGTAGAAAAAGATAAACCCAATCCCCAATCCAGATTAAACCCTACCCCTAACACATAATAACTTGAAACTTAGTTCCCTAACAATAAATGAAAAAAATTATAAACCTAAACCAAATTGAATTGTAATGAAAATCCTAAATCAAGTTGAACCCTAATCATAAAACTAAATGAATACCAAACTAGATTAAAAACTAACTCTAAACCAAATTTACCCTAACCTTAACAATAAATAAAATTGAACCCTGATAGTGAGAGTATTTGAACACTAAAGGAAATTGAACCCTAACCCTAAACATGATGAAGCAGTATAAGAAACTAAATCTACCGATTATCAAATTTGTGTTGCTCTTTTAATCCAAATAAATCTATAGGACATACAATCAAGTCAAATCCCGGAACCCTTTTAAAACATAACCTTAAATACTATTAAACCCAAACCTCACTTGGACACAAGCTTAAATAAGTACCAACCTTGACTTTGAACCTAATGTGATTACAATATTTAAACAAATATAGTTATCCTAAAGCTAAAAATAGACCAAATTGAATCTTGAAGCCGATAGTATAAAAAGCTAAACCCAAACCCTTATCCAGATTAAACCTTGCACCTAACACATAATAACTTTAAACTTAGTTCCCTAACAATAAATGAAAAATAAACCTAAACCAAAGTGAATTGTAATGAAAACCCTAAATCAAGTTGAACCCTAATCATAAAAATAAGTGAAAACCAAACCAAATTAAACACTAACTCTAAAACAAATTTTAATCTAACCCTTACCATAAAGAAAATTGAACCCTAACACTGAGAGTATTTGAACACTAAAGGAAATTGAACCCTAACCCTAAAGTTAATGAAGCAATATAAGAAACTAAACCTAGCAATTTTCAAAATTGTGTTGCTCTTTTAATCCAAACAAATTTACAGGACATGGAATCAAATCAAATCTTGGAACCCTTTTAAAACATAACCTTAAACACTATTAAACCCAAACCTCACTCAACCATAAGATTAAATAAGTACCGTCCTTGACTTTGAACCTAATGCGATTACAATCTTTAAATAAAAATAATTATCCTATAGCTAAACATAGACCAAATTGAATCTTATAACTGATAGTAGACAAAGCTAAACCCAAACTCCAATCCAAATTAAACCCTACCCCTAACACATAAGAAATTTAAACTTAGTTCCCTAACAATAAACAAAAATAAATTCTAAACCTAAACCAAATTGAATTGTAATGAAAAGCCGAAATCAAGTTGAACCCTAATCATAAAACTAAATGAACACCTCAGAAACTACACGACAAACTGCAGAGGGCTGATTGTGTCGGTCTTCTTTCCAAAGAAAAGCAAGACTTTGCGAGGGCAAAAGAGATTGAGGTAAAAAATCTCAATCGCTAAATCTACAATCAGGAAACAAAATTTTGAAATTTTGATTTTTGTGGTGGATTTTGGGCAATGGTGGACGCATATTATTACTCGAAACACAGCGTGAAGAATGGAGAAGGCTGCACCTAGGGTCGGGCTATCTTTTGGTTTATTGACATCAAATTTTCATTGTAAACACGATGGCTGGATAATGCTTACCGAATATAGCACCAAAGGTGAGGCCACCAAGAAACAGGCGACTAAAACCCCTTACGCAGGTCTAGAACAAGTTACAGAATGGAGGCCGAGCATGTTTTGTAAAAAACCAACATAAGGAAGATCAGACAGGTTATAGTGATCATGGTTTTTACTGATAATTGTAATGTTGTGAAAACTAAAATGTTTGATGGGTTGCGGGTGGGTTGTTTCAAAAATTTTAAGTTGTAATGGGTTTACTTTATGAAGCTAAAAAGAGCTTAAATATGTAATGTTTCTCTATATTAATAAAATAATACACTTTTACCGACCAAAAAAACAAAACTAAATGAACACCAAACCAAATTAAACACTAACACTAAACCAAATTTTACCCTAACTTTAATGATAAAATAAATTGAACCCTAACACTGAGAGTATTTGAACACCAAAGGAATTTGAACCCTAACACTAAAGTTGATGAAGCAATATAAGAAACTAAAGCTAGCAATTATCAAACTTGTGTTTCTCTTTTATCCAAACAAATCTATAGGACATAGAATCAAATTGAATCCTGGACCCCTTTTAAAAAATAATCTTAAACACTATAAAACACATCTCACTTAACCATAAGCTTAAATAAGTACCAAACTTGACTTTGAACCTAAAGTGATTACAATCTTTAAACAAAATAAGTTATCCTAAAGCTAAAAATAGACCAAATTGAATCTTAAAGTTGATAGTAGACAAATCTAAACCCAATCCCCAATCCAGATTAAACCATACCCCTGACACATAATAATTTGAAGCTTAGTTCCCTAACAATAAACATAAAACTAAATCAACACCATACCAAATAAAATACTAACTCTAAACCAAATTTTACCCTAACCTTAAAAATAAATAAAATTGAACCCTAACACTGAGAGTATTTGAACACTAACACTGATAATATTTGAACACTAAATGAAATTGAACCCCAACCCTAAACTTGATGAAACAATATAATAAATTAAACCTAAAGATTATCAAAGATGAATGATGTCGTTTATATTTTTAAAAGAAAAATCAGATGCATTTCAAATGTTTAAATGGTACAAGGCTATATTTGAAAAAGAAACAGAGAGACATATGAAATGTCTGAGATCTAACAGATGTGGAGAGGTTACATCTGATGAATTTACAGTCTTCTGCAATGAACATGGTATAATGAGGCAAATGTCTGCACCGAGAACACCCCAACATAATGATATAGCTAAAAGGAGAAAAAAATCCATTGTGGATTGTGCTAGAACACTAATGATTGAGAATGGGATTTCTCAAACCTTTTGGAGAGAAGTAGTGAGCATTGCTGCTTATACACTTAACCGAGTCCAACTGAAGAAGGGAACAAACAAAACACCTCATGAGATCTTGTATGAAAACAAACCAAATATAAGTTACTTCAAAGTGTTTGGAAGTAGGTGTTATATTCTTAAAGTTGCAAGAGATGGAAAATTTGACTCTAAAGGAGATGAAGGAATATTTTTGGGATATTCTACTAAGAGCAAAGCCTACAAATGTTTGAATAATAATACTAACAAGATTGTAGAAAGTGAAAATATGAGGATTGATGAATTTGTAGTGAAGAATGATGAAGAAAGCAAGAAGGAACCCGAGGATTATCAAAGATTTTTGTTTACGTAAAAACTAAGATTCCTGACACCCTACTGAAAGAACAAACCAAGGAAGAAGATGAGAAGAAAGAGCTTCCACTGAATGATGGAAACGAAGAGATACCAACGACTATTGAGCTTGTGTTGGAAAAGTGTGTAAAGATACACCACTCACCGAGTAAAATCATTTGAGATAAGACTGTTGGAGTTCTAACAAGAAGCAAGGTAAGAGAAAATACATGTTTAATATCTGAACTTGAACCGAGAAAAGTAAAAGATGCTTTACAAAGTGAAGATTGGATGAAAGCAATGAAGGAAGAGATAGATCAAATTCAAAAGAATAATACATGGACTTTTCTACCAGGACCAAAAGATAAGAATGTAATCGGTACTAAGTGTATTTTCAAAAATATAAGAAACATGGCCGAGCATAACTTGAATCTCATACTCTAGTCCACAACTAAGCAGGAACTGGCTCACCAAAATCACTTACACTATTAAAAATAAGTTCTTTATCCATCTCATCAGCATTATGAAATAAAATTAAATGACACAGGATTGAATAGAACTTAAAATCTATTTGCCACATGTCAGGGCCTCACAATCTCACAACCCAAAGAGCTTCCTTTATCAAATCGTTGTGATGTTGCGACTGAATAATTATTAACTGTCAGGGACTTACTTGCAACCCTACAACCGTAAATAACTAAACCATGAGCTAATTGTGTAACCAACCTAGGTTATAAATTCATTTCATCACACCACTATGTGCCAATTCAGATGACACGATGTAGCTCGGTAACACGGGGAGAGAGGAGAAACATTACATCACGCAACCGTGTGCCACGTCACAACGAACTCATAGAAACAAATAAATTACTCAGTAACATGTTTAGACTGAAAGAAACTCCCAACGTGGCACCTTGTTCCAATTTAGATGATACAATGCAGCTCGGTAACATGGGGAGACAAGAGAAACATTACATTGCACCCCCGTGCGGGACCCACAACCTCTTAACCAACAAATTATGCATGTGCATTTATAAATGGGTTAAGTTGTCACATCCTCACATGCCTAAATTTAAGTTAAGGAAAATGGTTTCAAGCTTATGATCAAATGAATTGATAACCCATATTAATTAATCAACGAATAAAAAAATAATGATAGATCAGCTACAATGTGAATATAGATTAGAATACACATTGGAGACAATAAGAAGTCACCTGGTTAGAAACATCATTATGGTAGAAATAGTAGAATATTCATTAGCACTTGCACCTAAGAAGGTTCAAGGGATAAGCCGATAGGAAATTATAGGTAGAATCTAAATGTGAAAAATAAAAAATTAGATTGTAATTGTAAATTTTGAACCTAAACCAAATTGAATTGTAATCAAAACCCTAAATCAAGTTGAACCCTAAATAAAGTTAAACCAAATTAAACCCTAACTCTAACCCAAATTTTACACTAACATTAACAATAAATAAAATTTAACCCTAACACTGAGAGTATTTGAACACTAAAGAAAATTGAACCCTAACCGTAAACCTGATGAAGCAGTGTAAGAAACTAAACCTAGTGATTATCAAATCTGTCTTGCTTATTTAATCCAAACAAATATATAGGACATAGAATCAAATCAAATCCTACAACTCTATTAAAAATAACCTTAAACACTATCAAACGGAAACCTCAGTCGGCCATAAGCGTAAATAAGTATCAACCTTGATTTTTAACCTAATGGGATTACAATCTTTAAACAAAAATAATTATCCTAAAGCTAAAAATAGACCAAATTAAATCTTAAAGCTGATATTATACAAAGCTAAACCCAAACCCCAATCCATATTAAACCCTACCCCTAACACATAAGAAATCGAAACTTAGTTCCCTAACAATAAACGAAAAAAATTCTAAACCTAAACCAAATTGAATTGTAATGAAAACCCCAAATCAATTTAAACCCTAATCATAAAACTAAATGAACACCAAACCAAATTAAACACTAACTGTAAACCAAATTTTACCCTAACCTTAACCATAAAGCCAATTGAACCCTAACACTGAGAATATTTGAACACTAAAGGAAATTGAAACCTAACCTTAAACTTGATGAAGAAGTATAAGAAACTAAACCTAGCGATTATCAAATTTGTGTTTCTCTTTTAATACAAACAAATCTACAAGACATAGAATCAAATCAAATCCTGAAACCCTTTTAAAATATAACCTTAAACACTATTAAACCCAAACCTCACTCGACCATAAGCTTAAATAAGTACCAACCTTGACTTTGAACCTAATGTGATTACAATCTTTAAATAAAAATAGTTATCCTAATTCTAAACATAGACCCCTTGTTTTGGTTACTTTTAATGACTGCACGTCTCGTGCTAGTTTTCTCTTTCCTGTAATGGGTCAACCCCCTTGTTTTGGTTGCTTTTAATATACACAACATAGACCAAATTGAATCTTAAAACTGATAGTAGAAAAAGTTAAAACTAAACCCCAATCCAGATTAAACTCTACCCCTAACACATAAGAACTTGAAACTCAGTTCCCTAACAATAAACAAAAATAAATCCTAAACCTAAACCAAATTGAATTGTAATGAAAACCCTAAATCAAGTTGAACCCTAATCATAAAACTAAATGAACACAAAACCAAATTAAATTCTAACTCTAAACCAAATTTTACCCTATCCTTAATGATAAAGCAAATTGAACCCTAACACTGAGAGTATTTGAACACTAAAGGAAATTGAACCCTAACCCTAAACCTGATGAAGCAATATAAGAAACTAAACCTAACGATTATCAAAATTGTGTTGCTATTTTATCCAAACAAATCTACATGACATAAAATCAAATAGAATCCTAGAACCCCTTTAAAACATAATCTTAAACACAAACCTCACTCAAGCATAAGCTTAAATAAGTACCAACCTTGACTTTGAACCTAATTTGATTACAATCTTTAAACAAAAATAGTTATCCTAGAGCTAAAAATAGACCAAATTGAATCTTAAACCTGATAGTAGACAAAGCTAAACCCAAACCCCAATCCAGATTAAACCATAACCCTAACACATAATAACTTGAAACTTAGTTCTCTAACAATAAACAAAACTAAATTCTAAACCCAAACGAAATCGAATTGTAATGAAAACCCTAACTCAAGTTGAACCCTAATCATAAAAATAAATGAACACCAAACCAAATTAAACACTAACTCTGAACCAAATTGTACCCTAACCTTAATGATAAATAAAATTTAACCCTAATGCTAAGAGTACATGAATACTAAATCAAAATTGAACCCTAACCCTAAACCTGATGAAGCAGTATAAGAAACTAAACCTAGCGATTATCAAATTTGTGTTGCGCTTTTAATCCAAACAAATATATAGGTCATAGAATCAAATCAAATCTTCGAACCCTTTTAAAACATAAAATTAAACACTATTAAACCCAAACCTCACTCAACCTTAAGCTTAAAAAACTCCCAACCTTGACTTTGAACCTAATGTGATTACAATATTTACACAAAAATAGTTATCCTAAAGCTAAAAATATACCAAATTGAATCTTAAAGTTGATAGTAGACAAAGATAAACCTAAAGCCCAATCCAGATTAAACCCTACACCTAACACACACGAACTTGAAACTTAGTTGCCTAAAAATAAATAGAAATAAATTCCATACCTAAACCAAATTGAATTGTAATGAAAACCTTAAATCAAGTTGAACCCTAATCATAAAACTAAATGAACACCAAACCAAATTAAACACTAACTCTAAACCAAATTTTACCCTAACCTAAATGATAAATCAAATTGAACCCTAACATTGAGAGTATTTGAACACTATAGGAAATCAAACCCTAACCCTAAACCTGATGAAGCAGTATAACAAACTAAACCTAGAGATTATCAAATTTGTGTTGCCCTTGAAATTCAAACAAACCTACAGGACATAGAATCAAATCAAATCCTATAACCCTTTTAAAACATTACCTTAAACATTATTAAACCCAAACCTCACTGAGTCATAAGATTAAATAAGTACCAACCTTGACTTTGGACCTAATGTGATTACAATCTTTAAACAAAAGTAGTTATCCTAAAGATAAAAATAGACCAAATTGAATCTTAAACCTGATATTAGACAAAGATAAACCGAAGCCCCAATCCAAATTAAACCCTACTCCTAACACATAAAAACTTGAAACTTAGTTCCCTAACAATAAACAAAATAAATTATAAACCTAAACCAAATTGAATTGTAATGAAAACCATAAATCAAGTTGAACCCTAAACATAAAACTAAATGAACATCAAACCAAATTAAACACTAACTCTAAACCAAAATTTACCCTAACCTTAACGATAAATAAAATTACACCCTAACACTGAGAGTATTTGAACACTAAAGGAAATTGAACCCTAACCTTAAACCTGATGAAGCAGTATAAGAAACTAAAGCTAGAGATTATCAAATTTGTGTTGCTCTTTTAATCCAAATAAATCTACATAGTTCATAGAATCAAATCAAATCCTAAAACCCTCTTAAAATATAGGGCTAAATACTAATAAACCCAAACTTCACATGACCATAAGCTTAAATAAGTACCAACCTTGACTTTTAACCTAACGCGACTTCAATCTTTAAACAAAAATAGTTATCCTAAAGATAAAAAATAGACCAAATTGAATCTTAAAGCTTATAATAGAAAAAGCTAAACCCAATCACCAATCTAGATTAAACCCTACCCATAACACATAATAACTTGAAACTTAGTTCCCTAACAATAAAAGAAAATAAATTATAAACCTAAACAAAATTGAATTGTAATGAAAACCCTAAATTAAGTTGAACCCTAATCATAAAACTAAATGAATACCAAACCAAATTAAAAACTAACTCTAAACCAAATTTTACCCTAACCCTAACGATAAAGAATATTGAACCCTAATAGTGAGTATTTGAACACTAAAGGAAATTGAACCCTAACCCTAAATATGATGAAGCAATATACGAAACTAGATCTAGCGATTATCAAATTTGTGTTTCTCTTTTAATCCAAATAAATCTACAGGACATAGAATCAAATCAAATCCTGGAACTGGTGTAACAACAAGCCTTGCTCTTCTACCCTATTCTCCACTAGGGTTTACACTGGGCCCCTTATCTAGCCTAACTAGGGTTCTTTACTAACCCTAATTTTCAAGGATCCTTTCCACAAGATCCCACTCCAATTCATCTTGAGTACACCAATAAGGAATTCAAACTACCCAACCCCTAGCCATAGTGCTCTTCTTGTCCATCTTCACAAATTGATCCAAACTGATCAAGAACTCTTCCATGTGGAGAGATAGGCTTCTATATTGTTAATTGGATTCAATCCAATGTCTACAAACACCCTTTGCAATGAAGCCCTAAATGAGTTCCAGGAACCAAGCCAAGTTCACCCAAAACAGGTTTACAAGAATTAGGCCTAATTAGGCACTTTTTCCCAAATATCTTGCAAATATCCTTAACAAGTTGGAAAAATAACATTGGATTCTGATACCCTTTATCAAGACCCTAACAATTTTCTAGGTCTTTCTTCCCAAAAGTGTTTGTACAATGGCTCCTATAAACATGCCTAAAAATCAGGGTTTTTAAGCATTAGGACTGTCTGCACACAGTTTTGGTTTCTTTCCATTCAAAACTCCTCACCCAATCTTATCCTCTGATTTGGGTCTCCTTCACACACCGCTATACCTCTTCACAAGCTCTTATTGAAGCAATCAATGCTTTCAATCCCTCCTATTGGCTCTACAACACTGTGATCCCTAGACATGCAACTTTGGCTCGCCTAGGGCATCACATTAAAAATATCTCCCTTGTCTTCCAGGCCCCCTCCTTCTCTATAAAATATGTACAAGGATTCATCTCCCTAATCCCAAAGGGCCGCACAAACTCCACAGTGGGAAAAGGATCTATGACCCCATTTGCATAAGTTGCTTGGTACAAACCAGCAACTATCTCAAAACAAAGTGAATTTACAAAAACAACTAAACACACACAAAATGTAAATCTACCACCACAAATAATCCAAAAAAAAACTACTCTAACTTATGCATCCGTTACAACAAGCAATCTAATCCATAAAAACACAAAATACTCAGAATTTGTTAAACTGTAACTGTTCTTTCAACTATACAGTCCGTACACCAAATGTAAAAACTTAACAAACCTCATAAAAAGGTCAAGGGAGGCCTTATATATCTGACCATGACCCTATCCTTATGGTTTCATACAGTTAGGCAACCAATTTGCCCGAAGATGCAATCTTGCAACAAATGTTGTCAATGTTGTCAATGACAACATTGACAATTTTTACAACTTTTGGGATTTTTGCACAAAACATGGTAAAACAACTTTAAAACTTAACCAATAGAATATATGAGCTAATTAAACCATAAATAGGTATCCTAATCACTTACTTGCTTAATTTGACCCCTAAATGCATAATTTCCACTTTTTCCACAACATAGGCAATATGGCTACAAATGTCAACTTTGGACATTGCTTGCAAGGAAAACACTAAAGAACTAATAAGACCTCCACATATAACTTCACACATCCTAGGACCCACCTAGTCCTATTATTCCACTAGTGGTTTGGCTAGAACCACTACAAGACAAAAACAAAAAGGAAGCCCTAGGTTACATTTTAGCCCTACCTAGGTGCTCATGCACCATACTCCCCCACAAAAGGAAAGTTATGTCACTCCTGTGGAAAATATGTCTTCATAGATTCCCACCTTCTTGAATTCTTCTTCAACAACCTATGATTCCTCTGATTCAGGCCTATCCTTCCACTTGATAAGGTGCTACATGTACACCTTGTGCCTTGTAGTCTTCTGAACTCTAGAATCTAGTACTTTCTCTGCCTCTAGCTTTAGTTTGGAAGGTAACACAGTGGATGAAAAATCACTACTGATCCCTTGACTACTTTGACCCATCTCATTTATCTTCCCTTTGAACTTGATCAAATCTTGGACATTAAAAATAGGATATATTGCTAAATCTCAAGGTAAGTCAATTTTGTAAGCATTAGCCCCATATTTGGCTATGATTTTGCAAGGTCCCACCCTCTTCATCTGAAGTTTAGTAGGTACACCTTTCTGCAATCTGGATTTTCTCAAGTGAACCGTCACATAATCACCTACCTCAAACTGAATGTCTCTCATCTTTTCATCAACTTTGGCCTTCAACTTTTGTGTACTCTCTTGTATGGTCTTTCTAACTTGTTCTTGGATATCCTTCATGTTTTAAGTGAAGTCCTCTACATGAACACTCCTTTACTCCATGCCTCCAAGATCCCTAAGCTCACACACACCTCTTGGGTGTATCCCATAAACTATCTCAAATGGGCTTCTCCTTGTGGTTATGTTCTTGCTATCATTATAAGAATACTTTGCTTGGGGAATGACCACATCCCATGTCTGACCATATTCTTTAGTTAGGCACCTCAATAGGTTACCCAACACTCTGTTGAACACCTTAGTTTGGCCATCTGTTTGAGGATGGTATGTTGAACCAAAAGAAAGATTAGTACCCAATCTACTCCATAATGTTCTCCAAAAATGGCTCATAAATTTCACATCCCTATCTGATACAATACTTAGGGGAAAACCATGGATTCTCACAATCTCCTTAAATAACAAATAAGCTATGTGGCTAGCATCATGAGTAGTCTTGCAGGGAATGAAATGTCCCATTTTTCTAAATCTATCAACCACTACATAAGTTCTTTCATATCCTTGATTTGTTTTGGGTAGACCTACTATGAAGTCCATGCTCACACACTCCCATGGACTATTAGGGACTGGTAAAGGTTGGTACAAACCTGCATTTCTTATTCCTCCTTTGGATTTCATGCATATCACACACTGCTCAACATACCTAGTAACATCTCTTACCAACTTTGGCCAATGGTAGAACCTTTGCACAAGCTCCAAGGTTTTGTTCATACCAAAGTGACCACTCAAACACCAATTGTGTTTCTCTTGTATGAGATTCTATCTCATGGAACCTCTTGGCACACATAACTGATTACCCCTAAATAACAATCTATTTTGCAAAGTAAAATCAAAGAACTTGCTATGGAAATGATTCTGAAAATCAACACACACCTTGTATGCTTCACCAAAGTCTTCATCTGCCTTGTAGAGATCTCTGAAACTATCAATTCCAATGCTATTCAACTAAACCTCTTGGACTGTCAACAATCTCCTACTTAGAGCATCTGCAACCTTGTTCAATTGCCATTTCTTATGCTTAATTGTAAATGTGAATGCTTGCAAATATTCTATCCATTTCAGATGTCTATTGCTTAGTTTCTCCTAAGTATTGATATAACTAAGGGCTTGGTTGTCAGTAAACACAACAAATTCTTTGGGCAATAGGTAATGCCTCCACTTTGTAAGTGACTGCACTCAAGCATACAGTTCTAAGTCATAAGAATACTATTTCTTCTTAGTTTCATTTAATTTCTCACTAAAGAAGGCTATTGGCCTACCTTCTTGGCTCAATACACCCCCTACTGCCATCCCACTTGCATCACATTCAATAGTAAATAGTTATTCAAAGCTAGGAAATTGTAGAAAAGGTTGAGTAGCTACTTGTTTCTTCAACATCCCAAAGGCTTTCTCTGCTTCTAAGGTCCACCTGAACTTAGTTTTGACCCCACCCTTAATGGTATCTAATAAAGGTGCACATATACCACTGAAATTTCTAATAAATTTCCTATAAAACTGGGCTAAGCCATGGAAAATTCTTACCTCAATGGTTGTGGTAGGTGGTGGCCAGTTTAGGATAGCTGCAACTTTGTCTTGATCCATCTTCAAATACCCTTTGGACACTACAAAGCCCAAGTATACTAGTTCTTGCTTGAAGAACTCACATTTCTCAAGGTTGATAGCCAACTTCTCTTCATGTAATCTCTGCAACATAGCCTCCACATGCTGGATATGCTCCTCTTTTGTCTTACTAAATATCAATATATCATCAAGATATACAACTACAAACTTCCCTATGAAGTCTTTGAGCACTTCATTCACGAGCCTCATGAGTGTGCTCGGAGCATTTGTGAGGCCAAATGACATCACAAGCCATTCACATAATTTATTTTTGGTCTTGAATGTCATTTTCCATTTATCCCCTTCTTTCACCCTGATTTGGTGATAACCACTTTTCAAATCCAACTTGGTAAGGTACATTGCCCCTCCAAGGCAATCCATGAGATCCTCAATCCTAGGTATGGGGAACCTATACCTTACTGTAAATTTGTTTATGGCCCTTGAATCTATGCAAAGTCTCCATTTCCTCCCTTCTTGGATGCCAACACAACCGGGATTGCACATGGGCTTATACTATTCTTGATCAAGCCTTGATCCAAGAGCTCTTGTACTTGCCTTTCCATTTCCAAATTCTGATCAAGGGTTAGCTTATAAGATTCCTTATTGGGAGAAGATGCACTAGGGAAAAATTCTATCTAATGACTTATTATTCTTCCAAGAGGTAAGGTTGCAGGAGTTCCATCACTCACTATGTCTTTGTACTTCATAAGCAATTCTTCTATCTATGCTGGTATAGGCTCCTTGACAAACTTCTCTTCTTCCTTAGGCTTCAAAACAATGGTATATCTTTCATGATCTTCATCCTTCAGATCTTTCACAAACTCCTTTCCACTACACAACATGGTGTTAGGAGTCTTGGACTGTGGCTCCTCCTCTTCTAGTAGAGACTGAATCTTGAAAGTTTTGCCTCCTTTCTTGAAAGTGATAGAATTCTCCTTTACATCATACACTGCCCCATTGTCAAATTGCCAAGGTCTTCCTAATATAAAATGAAAATCATCCATTGGTAGGATGTCACACAATAGTTTGTCCTTATACCCTTCTATAGAGAATTCAACCCATGTCTGCTCATTTACCAATACACTTTGGCCTTTGTTAAGCCATGTCACCTTATATGGATTCACATGGGATATCTTGGTCAACTTGAGTTTGTTGACTGCTTCTTTTGAGATGATATTGTCAGTGGAACCAGAGTCCACTATCACCTTACACACTTTTCCAAGGATCTTGCATCTTATCCTAAACAAAGCCTTCCTATGCTTGGGTTCATCCTTAACTGGTTGTCTTATCAACACCCTCCTAAACATTAGGTTTCCCCCCATCTCTGAATCTAGATGGTCAATCTCGGGTGCTTTGACACTTAAAGTGTCCTCATGGGCATAGGCCACTCTCTTATCATGATTTGAAGTAGTAGGATTGTCAGGGCATCTATATGTTGGATGGTCTACTTGACCATAGTTGTAACACTTCATACTTTCAAAGTATGAGTTACTTCTACCTCCTCTTCCTCTGTTAGGACCTCCTTGATTACCCCTACCTCTGCTATAGCCCCCTCTTGAAGTGCTTTTAGTATTATGCTCTATCATTTTGTTCTCACCTTGTGTCCTTTGCTCATTGCCTCTGCCTTGATAGCCTCCTCTTTGACCCCTTTGGTCTCTTCCTCTACCTCTGTTCTTGAAGTTAGAGTCACCCTTCTTCCTATTCTTTTCTTCCACCCTTGGGGCTAATTGATGACACCTCTGAACTGTGGTTGGTGTCCACAAACTGATCTCTTCTTGGATGTTCTATTTCAATCCACCCAAGTACCTAGCAACCTTGATTGATTCCTCTTCTTGTTGCTTAGACCTAAGACACAATATTTGTAATTCCTTTGTATAAGAGGCCACATCCAAGTCTTTTTGCTTCAAATTTTTTCTTTTCCTATGAAGTTGTATCTCATAGTCTTCTGGCATGTAATTATCTTTTAGTTTAGTCACCATTGCATTCCAATTGGGTATGGGTTGCTTACCCAATCTAACCCTCTCATCTTGAAGGTATTTCCACCATGTTAGGGCTGACCCTCTGTGTCGTGATTTAGCCACCTTGAGCTTCTGTGCTTCTGTTACCCCTTCACACTCGAAATGGTTCTCCATTCCTTCAAGCCAATTCATCACTGCTTCAATGTCCATCTTCCCACTAAAAAGTGGTACACCTTCCATTGCCTTTCCTCCTAGGGCTTTTATGGATTTTAGGAAGGGTTCTTCATTCAAGATAGGGTCTGGTTCAGGGATAATGTCTTCCTCAGCAATCTTTTTACCCCTAACACTGCTTTCAACTTCTTTGTTCCTAGCTGCTACATTAGCAACTTCTTCTAGCCTTATCTTCATTCCTTCTAAGGCTTCTTCAAGTATTTTGTTCTCCTTTTTATCATTCACCTCTTTAGCTAGCTTTGCATTATTCACCGTGCTTGACTCTCCTACTAATTCACCAGTAGCTGCAGACATACACTGTCTTCCCAAGTATTTAACTTGCTCTGATACCAATCTGGTGTAAAAATAAGCCTTGCTCTTCTACCCTATTCTCCACTAGGGTTTACAATAGGCCCCTTCTCTAGCTTAACTAGGGTTCTTTACTAACCCTAATCTTCAAGGATCCTTTCCACAATATCCCACTCTAATTCAGCTTGATTACATCAATAAGGAATTCAAACTACCCAAGCCCTAGCCATAGTGCTCTTCTTGTCCATCTTCACAAATTTATCCAAACTGATCAAGAACTTTTCCATGTGTATAAATAGGCTTCTATATTGTTAATTGGATCCAATCCAATGTCTACAAACACCCTTTGCAATGAAACCCTAAACAAGTTCCAAGAACCAAGCCAAGTTCACCCAAAATAGGGCTACAAGCATTAGGCCTAATTAGGCACTTTCTCCCAGATATCTTGCAAATATCCTTAACAAGTTGGAAAAATAGCATTGGATTTTGATACCCTTTATCAAGGCCCTAATGATTTTATAGGTCTTTCTTCCCAAAAGTGTCTGTACAGTGGCTCCTATAAACATGCCTAAAAATCAAGGTTTTTAAGCATTAGGATTGTCTGCACAAAGTTTTGGTTTCTTTCCATTCAAAAATCCTCACCCAATCTTCTCCTCCAATTTGGGGCTCCCTTACACACCACTCTACCTCTCCACAAGCTCTGATGGAAGAAATCAATGCTTTCAATCCCTCCTATTGGCTCTGTAAAACTCTATGATCCCTAGCCATGCAACTATGGCTCACGTAGGGCATCACATTAAAAATATCTCCCTTGTCTTCCAGGTCCCCTCCTTCTCTATACAATATGTACAAAGGAGTCAACTCCCTAATCCCAAAGGCCTGTGCAAACTCCATGGTGGGAAAAGGATCTATGACCCCATTTGCAGAAGTTGCTTGGTACAGACCAACAACTATCTCAAAACAAAGTGAATTTACAAAAAAAAATTAAACACACACAAAATGTAAATCTACCACCATGCAGAATCCCGAAAAAAACTACTCTAACTTATGCATCCATTAAAACAAGAAATCTAATCCATAAAAACACAAAATGCTCAGAATTTGTTAAACCGTAACTGTTCTTTCAACTATACAGTCCGTACACCAAATGTGCAAACTTAACCAACATTATCAAAAGGTCAAGGGAGGCCTTATATAGCTGACCATGACCCTAACCTGATGGTTTCAGACAATTAGGCAACCAATTTTCCAGAAGATGCAATCTTGCAACAAATGGTTTCAATGTTGTCAATGACAACATTGACAACTTTTACAGCTTTTGGGATTTTTGCACAAAACATGGTCAAACAACTTTAAAACTTAACCAATAGAATATCTAGGCTAAGTACACCGCAAATAGGTCTCCTAAGCACTTCCTTGCTTAATTTGACCCCTAAATGCATAATTTCCACTTTTGCCACAACAGAGGCAATATGGGTACAAATGACAACTTTGGACATTGCTTGCAAGGAAAATACTAAAGACCTAATAAGACCTCCACATATACCTTCACACATCCTAGGAGCCACCTAGTCCTATTATTCCACTAGTGGTTTGGCTAGAACCACTACAAGGCAAAAACAAAAAGGAAGCCCTAGGTTACATTTTAGCCCTACCTAGGTGCTCCTGCACCAGGAACCGTCTTAAAACACAATCGTAAACACTATTAAACCCAAAACTCACTTGGACACAAGATTAAATAAGTACCAACCTTGACTTTGAACCTAATGTGATTACAATCTTTAAACAAATAAAGTTATCCTAAATCTAAAAATAGACCAAATTGAATATTGAAGTTAATAGTAGAAAAAGATAAACCCAAACCCCAATCCAAATTAAACCCCGCACCTAACACATAATAAATTTAAACTTAGTTCCCTAACAATAAACAAAAATAAATTCTAAACCTAAACAAAATTAAATTGTAATGAAAACACTAAATCAAGTTGAATCCTAATCATAAAACTAAATGAACACAAAACCAAATTAAATAATAACTCTAAACAAAAAATACCCTAAAATTATCGATAAAGAAAATTGAACCCTAACACTGAGAGTATTTGAATACTAAAGGAAATTGCACCCTAACCTTAAACCTGATGAAGCAGTATAAGAAACTTAATCTAGCGATTATCAAATTTATGTTTCTCTTTTAATCCAAATAAATCTACATGAAATAGAATCAAATCAAATCCTGGAACCATTTTAAAACATAATCTTAAACCCTATTAAACCCAAAACCTACTCGGCCATAAGCTTAAATAAGTAGCAACCTTGACTTTGAACCTAATGTGATTGCAATCTTTAAACAAAAATAGTTATCCTAAAGCTAAAAAAAGACCAAATTGAATCTTAAACATGATAGTAGACAAAGATAAACCCAAAAGTCAATCCAGATTAAACCTGCCCCTAACACATAATAACTTGAAACTTAGTTCCCTAATAATAAACAAAAATAAATTCTAAACCTAAACCAAATTGAATTGTAATGAAAACCTTAAATCAAGTTGAACCCTAATCATAAAACTAAATGAACACCAAACCAAATTAAACACTAACTCTAAACCAAAATTTACCCTAACCATAACGATAAAGAAAATTAAACCCTAACACTGAGAGTATTTGAACACTAAAGGAAATTGCACCCTAATCTTAAACCTGATGAAGCAGTATAAAAAACTAAATCTAGGGATTATCAAATTTATGTTTCTCTTTTAATCCAAACAAATCTAAAGGACATAGAATCAAATCAAATCCTGGAACCCTTTTAAAACACAATATTAAACACTATTAAACCGAAACCCCACTCGACCATAAGCTTAAATAACTACCAACCTTGACTTTGAGCCTAATGTGATTACAATCTTAAAAAAATAATAGTTATCCTAAAGCTAAAAATAGACCAAATTGAATCTTAAACCTGATAGTAGACAAAGCCTAACCCAAACTCCAATACAAATTATACCCTACACCTAACACATAAGAACTCGAAACTTAGTTCCCTAACAATAAACAAAAATAAATCCTAAACCTAAACTAAATTGAATTGTAATGAAAACCCTAAATCGAGTTGAACCCTAATCATAAAACTAAATGAACACTAATTCAATTAAACACTAAATCTAAACCAAAATTTACCCTAACTTTAACGATAAAGAAAATTGAACCCTAACACTGAGAGTATTTGAACACTAAAGGAAATTAAACCCTAACCCTAAACTTGATGAAGCAGTATAAGAAACTAAACCTAGCGATTATCTAATTTTTGTTTGTCTTTTAATCCAAACAAATCTAGAGGAGATAGAATCAAATCAAATCTTTGAACCCTTTTAAAACATAATATTAAACACTATTAAACCTGAACCTCACTTGGCAATAAGATTAAATAAGTACCAACCTTGACTTTGAACCTAATGTGATTACAATCTTTAAACAAATATAGTTATCCTAAAGCTAAAATAGACAAAATTGAATCTTAAAGCTGATAGTAGAAAAAGATAAACCCAAACCCCAATCCAGATTAAACCCTATAACTAACACATAATAACTTGAAACTTAGTTCCCTAATAATAAACAAAAATAGATTCTAAACCTAAACCAAATTGAATTGTAATGAAAACCCTAAATCAAGTTGAACCCTAATCATAAAACTAAATTAACACCAAATCAAATTAAAAACTAACTCTAAACCAAATTTTACTCTAACCTTAATGATAAAGCAAATTGAACCCTAACACTGAGAATATTTTCAAACACTAAACGAAATTGAACCCTAACCCTAATGAAGAAGTATAAGAAACTAAACCTAGCGATTATCAAATTTGTGTTTCTCTTTTTATCTAACATAATCTATAGGAAATAGAATCAAATCGAATCCTGGAACCCTTTAAAAAAAACCTTAAACACTATTAAACCCAAACCTCACTCAATCATAAGCTTAAATACGTACGAACCTTGACTTTGAACCTAATGCAATTACAATCTTAAAAAAAAAAAGTTATCCTAAAACTAAAAATAGACCAAATTGAATCTTAAACCTGATATTAGATAAAGCTAAACCCAAACCCCAATCTAGATTAGACCCTACTCCGAACACAAAAGAACTTGAAACTTAGTTCCTTAATAATAAACGAAAATAAATTCTAAACCTAAACCAAATTGAATTTTAATTAAAATCCTAAATCAACTTAAACCCTATTCATAAAATTAAATGAACACCAAACCAAATTAAACACTAACTCTAAACCAAAATTTACCCTAACCTTAATGATAAAGAAAATTGAACCCTAAAACTGAGAGTATTTGAACACTAAAGAAAATTGAACCCTAACCCTAAAAATGATGAAGCAGTATAAGAAAGTAAACCTAGAGATTATCAAATTTGTATTTCTCTTTTAATCCAAACAAATCTACAGGACATAGAATAAAATAAAATCCTGGAACCCTTTTAAAAAATAACCTTAAATTCTATTATACCCAAACCTCACTTGACCATAAGCTTAAATAAGTACCAACCTTGACTTTGAGCCTAATGTGATTATAATCTTTAAACAAAAATAGTAATCCTAAAGCTAAAATAGACCAAATTGAATCTTAAACCTAGTAGTAGACAAAGATAAACCCAAATCCCAATCCAGATTAAGCCCTACCCCTATCACGTAAAAACTTGAAACTTAGTTCCCTAACAATCACTAGTACATTTGACCCACATTTCCAACCAACATTTCCCACGAAGCATTAAAATGGTTTTGCTTGTTCGGTTTATAGAAGGAATTTTTCTTTTTTTTATAAAATCCATTCCTGTGTTCGTCGACATTACGACAACCATGACATGTCATTGTAATTACGACCAACACGGGCATATAACTTTTAAAAAAAAGACGGTTTCATTTTATTTCATTTTGTTATTTCACAAAGAAAAACTGAAGGAGGGAAGGAGGGCACACAGAATGCATCTGTAGACACCACCTGTAAGTTTTGGCAAACAATAAAATCCTTTGTTTTAGTTGATTCTATAATTTAGAATTCTCCTTGTTTCTTCTTAAATGGGAGCTTCAGAATGGGTATGGACATCCATTAAAACTTACAATATCTAAATAAATAAAGCAAACGGTCAATCTCTATCAATTAAAACCCTAAACTGGGAAAATTGTGGTTCACATACTTTGATTCACTACCACCAATCTCTATCAATTTCCTGGTCCCTGCACTTCACATTAATGGAGATGATGTAAACTATATCTGGGAATAGATGCTTCCGACCATAAAGTTGTTCCACCCTCGTATTATTGGCCCTACTATTCTAAGGGGTTGCTTACCAGATAAAAGTATTTTTCCTTCCCAGGTCATATATAAATTAGATAGAATAGAAGAACACTAGTTTCACCTGACTGAGCTTGATATCCCACCTTCGTATCCCTCCTCGTACCACCTATCGCCAAGTGGATTTTTAACAACAACTTTTTTAGTAGACTTGATGAACTATAACTGATTGAATGTTTGAAAATGATAAGTTGATGATCACCGAGCTGCAAAAGTGAATGCAAGACATTAAATCATTTAATGTATTATATTGTCATTGATGTCAACTTGATTTTGTTTGATTGTTCATACACATATTGTCATAACCTTGAAGATATGAAGAGACAAAGTTTATGTGGTCGGTAAAACATAAAATGTCTATATACACTGAGTGACAATGTATACCGAGCACAACAGTAATCGAGCAAGAGTTAATGACCAAGCATAAATAGAGTTAATGACTGAGCATAACTGAAGTTAATGACCGAGCATAAGTGGAGTTAATGACCAAGAAAAATTGAAGTTGATGACCGAGCATAACTAGAGTTAAAGAACGAAAAAATTGCTTAGCTTGCAGAGCTACGATTTAGGGATTGACTGATTGATTATTTTATTATCAATGATCAATTAAGCTAAAGCAAGGAAGGAAATTAAAAGAAAGTTTTATTCACAGTTATCAAGGAGAGATTTATGGAATAAAACTAAAGGAGAGCTTTACGGGATAAAGCAAATCATGGCAAGTTTTACGGATCAAGGAGAGATCTACGACAAAAACAAGGAGATTGAGCGGCTAACCATGTCTATATAAAGAGACAAGGAATTCATTATCAAAATAAGGAATGCTGGGTATATTTTGTGTGAAGATAAAACTATTCATGCAGATCTGATCATACAGGTTGAAGAACAGAGCCAAGAAATTTTGCAGACACTGAGCAACAAAGGATAAAGCATTCACCGAGCATAATCAAGAAAGAAAGCAAAGGAACTGAAGTATATATCGATTAGAGAGGTATTATTGGATAACAATAGATTTGAATATTCACAAATCAAAGTTGTATTTTGAACAGATCATTTAATTTATCAGTTTAACCATTGATTCAGAAAATCTCTTAACCGAGTGGGATTTAACAGTCCTTATTGTATTGAGATACTCAAAAGTATCAAAAGGTTTTCTTGTTGACAACATAGTGAGTGCTAGGTCAAAATACAAACTATTGGCTTTAAATCCTCTAACAAGGTCACACTTAACAGTGTGTATTGTAACCTTTAACAGGGTTGGCTCTTCACCGAGCTCACTTCAGAAGAGTGAAAATATTTTGGGTTACCGGTCCTAGGTGGTTTTTCCCATATTGGGTTTCTATGTTAAAATATATGTGTAATATGTGTATATATTTCATTGCATTGATATTTTGTTTTACACATTATTGAAACTAGATTGGTCGGTTAACACTATGTTTATTTGCTGCTACTCGGTAAAGTCCAGAAAAGATAAACAATATATCTTACCGAGCAGTTTATATTTGTTAAGATTATTTATGGCATACATCTTGATGAAATTGGGGCTGTAAGATAATTGAAGGTATTATATTTGAGAGATAAGTTTTTGGTTGGATCTTTTGGAATAATTGTTAAGGCCACTAATTCACCCCCAGTTATTCTAACAAGACTGGTATGTATTTTGTGGAAGCATAGATCAAGAACGAGAACTTTTCAACAAAACTTCTACAAGAAATGTGATCTCATCAAAAGAAGTTATCGTAGGTTATGCACAAGTCAGTCTGATGTCCAAAATGCAATGGTTCTAGGATATGCATACATTGAATATGTTGAAAGTGTTTTTTAACCTATCAAGCAAATGCAATTGGTAGGCGTGAAGGAAGATGTACTAAATCTTCAACTGTTACCAACATTCTCCATGCCTACACTAAAATGGAAGCTTTTTTGTTTGGAGATAAATAAGGAAGATAAGTGCGTAGGCACATTCAAGAAAAGGAAGAATTCCTAATGAAAAGAGGAGGAATGGAGAGAGCATTTGGAAATAATTTCAAAAGCATGAAGAGAATGAGAAATAAGCCATAAATAGAGAAAATACAAAGGAATTTAATGCATGATTTTTCAGTAGTTAGGAATAGATATTACCACAAGCCATAGAAGAAAAATAAAGAAGCAAATTGAAAGAGGGGGATAACTCTAGGGATTGGAGTTATTCCTTAATTTTTTAACCTTTCCTCTTTGGTAGGCTTCAGATGAGGCTAGAATTGGTAATGAATCGTTATGAAGAGTTATGAAAATCTAATAAGTTAAATTTAATGTATAATGTGCTTTGAATAGAAAGATATGAGGAATGATTTTGGGATGACTATCCAAGTTAGTATCTAATTAAGGTTGAATATGGATTCAAGGCCACAATGCGTTGGTTCTATATAATTATTACAAGACAATTTTTTTGTCAAATATTGTAGTTACAACTGCCCTAGTGTACGTGTATGAAAAATGTGGAAGCATAGACAAGGAATTATAAGTGTTTGATGAAATGCATATATGATATGTGGTCTCATGTACTAAAATCATTGCAAAATATGAATAGAATGAGTCTATTGAAAAGTACTTAGAAATATTTAAGGAAACACAAGTAGCAGATGTAAAACTATACTTGACAACCTTATCAAACATTATGCCCACCTGTCCCAATTTAGGAGCTCCAGAATAGAGTATGGAAATCCATGAAAGCACAATGAAATGGTGATTTTTCTACGTATGATAGGGTAACTACATGTTATAGATGTAGATTCCCTAATAGGGACATATGGAAAATGTGTAACCATGATGGAATCCACTTTAGTATGGTCAAGGGATGGTGAATCATCCATCAATTGAATGGTATGGTGATTGGAGGTGAGGCATTGATCGAGCCCTAGATTTTAGGGGTTTTGAAGAATAAATTAGGGATTTTTCACTTAGGAAGGTCAAAGTAACAAATTGATTGCAAAATCCTTGGTTTGGGATCATTTAATAACTCTTTTGAAGGTCTCAAGGTCTAGTGTCAAGAAAAAAGGGTAGTTTCTTTGTAAATGTGGTAGAATTAGCCCTCCTAGCCCAGGGACAATGGTAAATTTGAGAAGGTTGGTCCAAAACACAAGGGGTTGGTTTTGGGATATTTTGTCAAGATTGGAAAAGGGTATTATAATATGTGATTTTTTTTCAAAGTTGTTTGGGAAGATTTGGTGAAAGGAACTAAAAATACTCACTGTTGTACTGGTAGGACTGTCTCAGACTGGGTAGTTTGGGGAAGAGGGACACAATGTCTGCAAGAAAGAATTTAGGTGTTGGTGTAAGGATGAATTAAGTGTGTGGGATCCTTAGAGATTTAGGATCACCATGGAAATAAAGGTTCATGATTTTGGTTGAAGAAGTCCATTGGTTAAAGGATGCACTAATATGGAGCATGAAGCATGATTTGGTGGTTTGGTTGGAAGTGGTGGATTAAATCCAAGGTGTGGAGTCTAGTGGAGTCCAATATGATTGGAGTTGACCTCTGATAAGTAAATGGAGTGGGATGGGTCTTTTGAGTGATCTTTTTTGAAGTTTGAAGGAGTTTACCAAAGCAAAGAAGGGATGAGATATTGTTCTTTGAAGGATTATTACTTACCATTAGGATGGTAAGGGTGGTGGATGGATAGCCCAACTACAAGTTTACAAGTTTGTGAGGATAAACTACTATTCCCCAAACCCTTCAATTCTTCAAATGCTTCAAATGTGTGTAGTTACCCTTCCAATGGCCAAGGGTGATGGATATAGTCTATTTGTGAAGGATTCAAAGGGTTTTGGCAAGTTATTTGGTTTTTCCCTATCCCCAACACTCCAATCTCCTTCTATGCCAAGACATGCCTAATTGCACTGCTTGTAGCCTTGCAGCAAGCTTCACAAAACCATAACTTGAAATATCCCCAAACAACCACAACTTCTTGTCACTTTTAGACACCTATTAATGCATACAACCTCCTACCCCAAGCATTCAATATGTTTCTTTGGACCAATGTCTTTGTTCTAGGTCTGTACCCTGTCACTTGTCATGAAAATGGGTAATTTAACAAAGGAATTACTCTCCAATAACTCTCCAACACTACTAACTCTAGGGAGTCTCTTATTATGTTGTAAATGACTCAAATTCAAAAGGAATTAGTCTGAGAACTTCTGCAACATCAAAAACCCCAAATTTGCCACTCCAAACCCTTGTTTCTAGGGCCTCTCAAATGTCTTGTTTCCAAAAACTCCTAGGCACAACAGACACTTGAATCAAAAATAAATACACATTATAAGACATCCCAAATAATAAAATGTGCCCCTTACTTGACTAGATCATCCACTGCTATACCTATGCCTTCAATTTCAATACATTTCCACCATTTGCTGACTGTGATCACCTTCTCTGACCAACTTTCTTCATATGCACAATTAGGAGCTATGATAAAATGTTAGATAGGTCACATTCCAGGGATTCTAGGCCGCTAAGTCCATGGAATGGTCAGTGCTTATTAAAAACTCAAAATAGTTACAGAGAATGTAAAGAAGACAGTGCTTGTTACAATTAAAAATGGAGGACAGTCATACCAAATGACTTTCAAAGCATTCAAAAGTGTTTTTTATTATTTCCTAAGGGTCTTTAGATTATTTTCCAACTTGTTCCAATCGAAAAATCAACCAAAATAATACATGTAACCCTTCAAAATGATGAAAACACAGTTTTATTGATACACACCATGTTATTGATATACACAGTTTTATTGATATTCCACCCAAGATTTCTACCCAAATTTGAAGAATTAGGAAAAAAAATGAGATGGTAGCACTCCACATTCTTCCACTAATTAGGAGAATAATGATGATGATAACCATAAGGGAGAGAAAATTTCAAATTAATTGTATAAAAATATTGTAAGCAGTGAAATTCTTGCTTCTTATAAGTTGCTAATACATTATTTACAATGGGTGTTTCTTAATGCCAAAAAACATTCTGAAACATTTTGGTATTTTCAAACACGTGACACATGTTGGTATGAATTTAGTTGAATATTATATTAATGAGACAACATTATAATAGTTAGTGATGGTCTTTTCTTTGTTGCATTTGAATTTCTATGGTTTGGGATGGATCACTAAGAATGTTCAATTATTTGATATCATTATTTGTAGTGTAGTTTTTTGCATGTCCTATGCTCTTGTGTGATTTTAATATGTTCTCTCTCATGGTTATGCTATGAATCTGTAACCCAATGAATAGCACCGACTTGGGAGAAGTGATCCACCATGCTTTCAAATTGAAAACATCATTTGCCTATGGATTAGAAGTAGGAAGTAGTTTTATATGTACCTCGTGATTATGCATTATAACCAGGGAAAACATCCTCAACAACCCTTAAATTGTTATCATCCTAGACAGTCATGTTGTGCATACCTATATCTTTCTGCTATGCACTTATGTGCCCATCGACCCAATAGATATTATAGCAGTAGATTAGTCCTTAATTTAGTGACAATTTTTGGGGTCAGGGGTACAATAGGTGCTACTACAATAGTTTATTCATTTGTCTATTTTTAGTGGTCTTTAATCCTATTCAAGATACCTCCAGGGAAGACTCCTTGGGTTTTTCTGAGCTTGGAAGTGAAGGAGAGATTATCCATTGTCAATAAATGGGTACAATGTTGCTCTGCTTAAACATGTCTAGATGGATTGGGCATGTCAACTGAAAACATGTCTTTCTACAATATCAATATATTTTTAATGCACAACTATATTCAATTGAGTCTTGGGATGAGAGGATGTGAAGACAGGTCTTGGGCATGAAGGGACTGAGGACCTAGATTTGTGGACAGTGGCTAGCGGGGACCTAGGGGCAGAGCCTTCAGCAGGGTCAAGAGGCAGTGTCCTTGGAGTGTTCCTTGTTATGGCCCTTGCCTCCAAGCACAATTTTAAGACCCTAGAAGCCACACAAACCATCATGGAACATAGCATTTTCTACCCAGAACCGATGAATATTTGGCTAATGCTCTCATTTTTCTGTTGCTCTCACTTTTCCTATTCCATTTCTTGTAGCCTTGCTTAATGTTGTTGAAACTTGATATGGTTTTAGTGAGGTTGGGATCCCAATTAATTGATTTTTAATTTGTACTTAGGGTGTGGGTTGGGTCCATAAACCATTAGGATTAGAGTTAGTGGCTCAAAAATGAAATAATGCCTCATTTTCTTCATTTCTTTTTTCTAGCCTTTTAATACAGAGGATGGCTAGGATTTTTTAGCACATTTGGTGGACAACAATAAGTCCCCTGAAGGTCCTGAGCACGTCTTGGTGTCTTCTTGGACATCCTCATCTTGGAAATGGACTGATTCACTGGGGATGTGGGATATTACTTTAGAGCTAAGTTAATAGACTCAATATAAGATTGCCCAAGTTAAGCATGTGTTATTTTTATTATTCTAAAAGTTGCATGCCTAGAACAACCATCACCCTTTGAGTAGGTGTATATTTATCAAGTTACAACCAATGTCTCCTATTTGAGGGAGACATCGTGGAAACATCTTCTAATAGGTGGTAGTGTTGGTGGAATGGCAAAGGCACATTTCTTGGATTCCCCATGTCCTAGGTACGTCCATGCACTAGAAATAGCTGTATTTTCAATGTGGATGCATTGTTGTGGAATAATTATTTATAGTAAGTTTGTAGACTTAAGATCTTATGAGATAATCATGTTTTGTTTTTATTATAATTTTAGAGTTGAGTGTTGTGCTTCTTGATATTCATCTTAAGATACATTCTTGTTGATATACGTGTAAAGTTCTTGTAGGTTTTTTGTAGACTTATTACTTCAAGGGTTGAACCAAAATCAGTCTCTTTCAAAATTTGTGAATTGTTGATCACTATTTTTTTGATCTCCTAAGTTGATTTAAATCAGAAACATTTTTTTTTCACAGTCAATTACAATTGTATTGGAAATATTTTGGATAAATCCTTATCTAATTTTTTATATAAATGATCTAAACATACTCTATGATCCATAGTCACTATGAGTTACGCAAATGAAATGTGAAGCTCAATCTATTTATGTAGTGCATGATATGTGGTGGAGGCTGAAAAGGTGGAACATTCAAAGTTGTCTTATGAGGAGAGAAGGAAAATATGAAGGCAAAAAGATACAAAAGATAAGTTAAACAAAAATATCAACATGAGACAGAAGTGAAATAAAAAAGCAAGACCACATGAAAAGGTCTCACATGAAAGTGTCTCTTCTTCCTTGTGACATCTCCTTTTGCTGGGTTATATTGTTGGAAAACTACAATGTAAACAATTTTTGTTTTGTCATTGATGTCAAACCTTAACTGGTGAGACTATTGCTATCTGTTTGAGTACCATATCTATTGATTGTTGAAGAAGATTTGAAGGCAAGGATAACAAGAAGACCGAGTGAAATGGTTGAGTTATGGGAAATTACAAGGGTACTTGATCAGTTGGCACATTGACAAAGTAATATGTTGTTTATCTATAACACTAAGTTATGATGTCATTTTACTGGGAACAGTATATGCTGAGAAAAATTTGTGTCGACTGAGCACCAGTGTATGCCGAGCATAATTTCTAAATGTTGACCAAGCGCCAGTAAATTGCCGAGGAAAACAATGATGACTGAGTGGAAGAACACAGTGTTGGCCGAGCAACAGTATTTTGGTAATTTTAGAGATTTGAGATCTCTGGCTGACATAATTGAATTTATTGGGATATGTAAAGTTAATTAAGGATAAGCATAATTGGTCCACACTATTTAAATGCACAGGTAACCATAATTAATGCATGGATTCAATATTTAATTAGTGATTTCTTTGGAGAAGTAAATTAAATGTAAATGATGGAAAGATCCGTTGGATCTGACCTAACCTAAGATCTACGATATTGATTAAGTGACAGATTTATTTTACCTAGATGAAGAGGTATAAGATAACCTCAAGGGGCTATTTAAGATATGAGATGAATGTGTAAAGTGTATTCAAGAGGATTGCATGGTTAATTGACTGATTGGCATGATCTAGTAGAGAAGGCTGAGCAAAGAAGCAGAGAGTTGCGAAAGTGATTGCTTGACGGATTTCCAAGCAGATCTGAAGATTGAAATGAGAATGGAGGCCAATCAATGAATTAGCATAAGAGCTGAATTGGGTCTGGATTTGCAAAGTAAGTTGTATGTATCAGATCACACCTGTTGATTACTTTCTAACCATTGTATCAGTCAAAATCCTTTAACCAGGTTGACCTAACAATCATTGTATAAATGCTTTGAGCAAGGTGACATTTAGGTGGAATGTTCTAAGTCCTCTAAAAAGGCCACTCCTAATAGGGTGATTAAATCCCTTAACCAGGTCACATTTAGAAATGTATTTTGTAACCTTTAACAGGGTTGGCTCCTAGCAGAGCTCACTTCAGAAGAGTGAAAAATTGGTAGCATGTTACTGGTGTTTTTTTCCCAATTTGGGTTTCCATGTTAAATATTGGTGTCAACTTGTGTGAATGTTTATGTTGTGTTTTACTGTTAAGTTTCTGCAAGTTGATTTCATTTGAATAGTAAACTACATATTTATGTTGTTGACTTATGTTGTTGCTACCTAGCAGATTTGAGTTGTTTAAAGTGCTATAAAGTTTCAATTAGTACATCTAGACCTGAGGATAACTGAATCACCCCCCCTCTCAGTTATTCTAAATTCATTCTAACAATTGGTATTGGAGCTTTGGTCTCTTGAAAATAGTTTGAAGGTACTTGGAGCGAAAGATCAAGATGTATAAAAAGGAGGTATTGAAGTTGAACAAAGATAACTTACCTGCATGACAGAGTTTGATGAAATTGCATCTGGCTGGTATTGGTGATGCTACTAAGTGCTATATTGAACATGATTATGTAGTCCCAACAACACCTCTCACCGCTGAACAGTTAAGAGAAAAGCAGGAACACAATCAACCAATGTTGGAGATCGCATCATCCCTGAGCTATCTTGAATTTGAAGACATAAAGAACTGTAAAACTGCAAAGCATATGTGGGATACCCTAACAACCATCTATGGAGGAGATACAAATGTGTTGAGAGCCAAATCTAAAAGTTTAATAGGTAATTTTGATGAAATGAAAATGCAAGAAGGAGAAAATATAGTTCAATATTGTGGTAGGATAAAAGAAGTTGTGAATGCTATTAGAGGAGATAATGGAACCATTGATGATAACACCATTATGAGAAAGGTACTAAGGACTCTTCTTCCTATATATGCTATTAGAGTCTCTGCAATTCAAGAATTAAGATGTACTCCCAATAATAATTTGAATTTAGAAGGTCTGGCAGGCAAACTTACTGCATTTGAGATGTCAAATTTTGATAACTACACTCCACAAGCTATTGATTCTGCATTCAGATCCCAATTGGTCCTTAAAAAATCAAAGAAAGGAAAGAAATATGTGAACAGTGACAATGACACTACATATGATGATCTGGAAGAACTTGAGGCACTTATGGCATGAAGACTATTTAGAGGAAAAGGAAAATTCAAAGGTAATCTTCCTATCATTTGTTTTTCATGTAACAAAGTTGGTTATATTGCTGCTAGATGTCCTGATAAGAATGACAAAGATGAAAGAAGAGACAACAAGTACAAAGACAGAAAGGATGACCAAGACTTCAGAAGTATAAGGATTACAAAGACAAAGGTAAGAAATCTTGCTATATAGCTGAGGAAGCCTCTGATAGTGGATTTGACAATTCTGATGAAAATGATATAGAAGTTGTGTATGTTGCTATGAAAGATGATTTTGATGATGATGAGAAAACTGCATTAATTTCCTATATGAGTAAAGGTGACCGTTGGATTATTGACAGTGGTTGTTCACATCACATCACTGGTGATAAGGATAAATTTGAGACCTTAGATCAGAGCAATGGCGGTTATGTTAAATTTGGTAATGATGCACCATGTCTTGTTAAATGGGAAATGATAAATTAGATTGACCGAAAAGATCAAATGTGACAATGTATATTAGGTTGATGATCTTAACTATAATTTATTGAGTGTTGCACAGTTGAATACTTCTGGTTACAGAGTTGAGTTCCATCACAAGAAGGCAAAGATCTATGATGCCACTGGAGAACTAGTTGGAAGTGGAGAGCAAACAAAAGGTAACTTGTTCTATCTGGACTTAGATGATGAGACATGCTTGTTTGCACAATATAATGATGTTTGGTTATGGCATAAAAGGTTGTGTCATGTAAACTTTGATAACTTGGTAAGCATAAGCAAATTGAAAAAGGTTAGAGGGCTGCCTAAGTTAAAGAAACCTGAAAATGCTATGTGTAAGCAATGTCAATTAGGAAAAATGACTAAATCTAGTTTCAAGAGTAAGACTCATACTTCTGAGGAAATTATAGAATTGGTTCATACTGACCTTTGTGGTCCCATTGGTGAGAAAAGTTACTGTGGAGATAAATATTTCATTCTATTTGTTGATGATTACTCTAGAATGATGACTGTTATGTTCCTTAAAGAAAAATCTGATGCATTCCATTTATTTAAGTGGTACTTGGCAAAAGTTGAAAAGGAGACAAGTAAAAGTTTGAAATGTTTGAGATCTGACCGAGGAGGTGATTTCATTTCCAATGAGTTTAACATGTTCTACAATGACTGAGGTATAAAAAGACAGATGTCCGCGCCTAGGACACCACCACAAAATAGTATTTCTAAAAGAAGAAATAGATCTATCATGGACTGTGCCAGAACACTAATGATGGAGAAAAATGTTGCACAAAAATATTAGAGAGAAGTTGTGAGTACAACAGTCTATACCCTAAAAGAGTACAAGTCAAGAAAGGTACTAATGCTACACCTTATGAACTATGGTATGGATATGCACCTAATGTAAGATATTTCAAAGTTTTTGGAAGTAAATGTTTCATACTGAAGGATAAAAGAAATGGAAAACTTGATGCTAAAGGCGAGGAAGGCATATTTCTTGGATATTCAACTAAAAGTAAAGCATATAAGTGTTTGAATTATAACACTAAAAAAATTGTGGAAAGTGCAAATGTTAGAATTGATGAATATGCAGAAAGAAATGAAGCAAAAAGCACACAGGAACCTGAAAGTTACAAATCATTTATCTATCTAGATGAGGAAGATTCTAATGTATTACCTAAACCTGAGAATGAGGTTGCCGAGCAACAGCTAGCACCAGTCGAGTCATAGAATGAGGTTGCCGGGAAACAGGAGGTAATTGATGAGCTATCTGATGGAGATGCCGAGACAAAAAATCAACCTGAATTGAATGAGAACAATGAATCTGAAGCAAAGAAAGAACCTACTCTAGAAAAGTATGTGAGGAGGCACCACAAACCTGATCAAATCATAGGATCAAAGGATTATGCAATTATGACAAGAAGCAAGTTGAGAGATGGTACATGCTTGTTATGTGATTTTGAGCCTAAAATAGTAAAAGATGCCTTAGAGAATGAAGACTGGATACAAGCCATGAATGGAGAGATTGAACAGATTGAAAAGACTAAGACTTGGACACTTGTACCTAGGCCAAATGACAAAAATGTAATTGGTACTAAGTGGGTATTCAGAAATAAGCTGAATGAACATGGAGAAGTAACAAGGATTAAAGCTAGACTGGTATGCAAGGGTTATGCATAAGAGGAAGGAATTGATTATGGAGAAACATTCACCCAGTTGCAAAGTTGGAAGGAGTCAGAACCTTACTTGCATATGCAGCCTACAAAGGTTTTAAAGTTTATTAGATGGATGTAAAATCAGCATTCCTGAATGGGATATTAGAAGAAGAAGTGTACATTGAACAAGCTGATGGATTTGTTGAACCAAGCAAGAGGAACATGGTTTGTAGACTGCACAAGGCACTATATGGACTGAAGCAAGCACCAAGAGCATGGTATGAGAGATTTCACAATTATTTGATAAAGATTGGATTCACAAGAACCAATGACAACAACAATCTGTATTTGAAGACAAGACAAAATAAAGGTACTTTATTCGCTGAAATTTTTGTTGATGACATTAAATTTGGTGGACAAGATGTGTTATTCCAAACATTTGCAAAAGAGATGCAAACTGAATTTGAGATGTCTATGTTTGGTGAGATCAAATTCTTTGTTGGCTTACAAATATATCAAATGAAGAATGGTATCTACATTACTCAATCAAAATTTGTCAAGGAGATACTGAAAACTTTTGGAATGGAAGAATCAAAACCAATAAGTACACCCATGGCTACTGGAAAAAAGTTAACAAAAAATGATGATACAAAAGAAGTGAATCAAACCCTTTACAGGTCAATGATTGGAAAGCTGCAATATGTTGTGCACAGTAGACCTGATATTGCTTTGGCTGTTGGAATTATTGCAAGATTTTCTGCCAATCCCAAGGAAAATCACATGATGGCAAAAAAAAGAATTCTGAGATATTTGAAAGGAACAAATGAATATGGTCTATATTACAAAAAGAATGATAAGTTTGAGCTTAGAGTTTACACTGACTCTGATTGGGCTAGAAATGTGGATGACAGGAAAAGCACCATAGGTGGCATATTTATTTTGGGAAAGAGATTGATTTCATGGACAAGAAAGAAACATAATTGCACCTCACAATCTACAGCTGAAGCCGAGTATGTGGCAGCTGTAGTTAACTGCTCTAATATTGTGTGGTTGAAGATATTACTGAAAGGAATGAAAGAGGAGATCATAGAACCAGTTGTTATATATTGTGATAACATGAGTGCCATTAATATTTCTAAAAACCCTGTGATGCACTCTAAGACAAAGAATATAGCTATCAAGTATCATTACTTGAGGGAGCTAGTTTAAAACAAGGAAGTGAGATTGGAATATGTGCATACTAAGGAATAGTTAGCAGACATATTTACAAAAGCACTACCCAAGGATGCTCATGAGTATCTATGAGGTAAATTAGGGGTGATTCCCCTAACTGAGGCTAATTAGTTCAGAATAGAACTGTTGCATCAAATGTTATATTCATAATATTTGACACATTGACGCACATGCAGTCACACTTTAGGAAGCTGGCTAAAGCTGTGAAAGAAAGACAAGGACATAAAAGAGGATCATTTATAAACAAGATGACAGGAACAACATGATACTGAGTTAAAACAAAAGAATCTGCATGATGAATATTTCAACGTCTTTGGCATTGTTGTCAAAGAGGGAGAGTTTACTATAATTAGAGAAAAAGGGAGAAATTACTGAAAGAGGGAGTCTACAGATGAACAAAAATATAAATATTTTAGTGTAATTACAGACATAGAGGGAGAAATGTTTTACAAGATAAGAATCAAAATGAATCTAAAGACATTAATGAAGATTTTTTCATATCAAGGAACACATGAAGACTTTTTGGATTGTATGGTAACTATGTTTGTAAAATTATTTTTTTAATGTTTAGTGTTTCCATCAATGCCAAAGAGGGAGATTGTTGGAAAGCTACAATGTAAACAATTGTTGTTTTGTCATTGATGTCAAACCTTAACTGGTGAGACTATTGCTATCTATTTGAGTACCATATCTATTGATTGTTGAAGAAGATTTGAAGGCAAGGATAACAAGAAGACCGAGTGAAATGGTTGAGTTATGGGAAATTACAAGGTACTTGATCAGTTGGCACATTGACAAAGTAATGTGTTGTTTATCTATAACACTAAGTTATGATGTCAGTTTATTGGGAACAATATATGTCGAGCAAATTTTGTGTCGACTGAGCGCCAGTGTATGCCGAGCATAATTTCTAAATATTGACCGAGTGTCAATAAATTGCTGAGGAAAACCGTGATGACCGAGTAAAAGAACACAGTGTTGGCCGAGCAGCAATATTTTGGTAATTGTTGATATTTGAGATCTTTGGACGACATAATTGAATTTATTGGGATATGTAAAGTTAATTAAGGATAAGCATGGTTGGTCCACACTATTTAAATGCATGGGTAACCATAATTAACACATGGATTCAATATTTAATTAGTGATTGCTTTGGAGAAGTAAATTAAATGTAAATGATGGAAAGATCCGTTGGATCTGGCCTAACCTAAGATCTACGATCTTGATTAAGCGGAAAACATTTATTTTACCTAGATGAAGAGGTATAAGATAACCTCAAGGGGATATTTAAGATGTGAGATGAATGTGCAAAGTGTATGCAAGAGGATTGCATGGTTAATTGACTGATTGGCATGATCTAGCAGAGAAGCAGAGAGTTGCGAAAGTGATTGCTTGATGGATTTCCAAGAAGATCTGAAGATTGAAATGAGAATGGAGGCCACTTAGTGAATTAGCATAAGAGCTGAATTGGATCTGGATTTGCAAAGTAAGTTGTATGTATTAGATCACACCTGCTGATTACTTTCTAACCATTGTATTTGTCAAAATCCTTTAACCAGGTTGACCTAACAGTCATTGTATAAATCATTTGAGAAAGGTGACATTCAAGTGGAATGTTCTAAGTCCTCTAACAAGGCCAATCCTGATAGGGTGATTAAATCCTTTAACCAGGTCACATTTAGCAATGTGTTTTGTAACCTTTAATAGGGTTGGCTCCTAGCAGAGCTCACTCCAGAAGAGTGAAAACTTGGTAGCATGTTACTGGTGGTTTTTCCCAATTTGTGTTTCCATGTTAAATATTGGTGTCAACTTGTGTGAATGTTTATGTTGTGTTTTACAGTTAAGTTTATGCAATCTGATTACATTTGAACAGTAAACTGCATATTTATGTTGTTGACTTATGCTGTTGCTACCTAGCAGATCCGAGTTGTTTAAAGTGCTATAAAGTTTCAATTGGTACATCTAGACCTAAGGATAACTGATTCACCCCCTTCTTAGTTATTCTAAATTCATTCTAACATATATTTTACCTATTAATTTTTTTATTATTTTTCTTACATTGTATTCTACTTCTTTCTCCACCCTTTGTGTCTTAGACAATGTGAATATATTCGCCTTTAGGGAATGTTTCAACCTACTCCAATGCTTTTCTTTTAGTGATCAAGTCACTCAACCTTAACCTTTTTAGAGCCAATTTGAATCCCATTTTTAACAAATGTGCTAATAATTTATCCTTCTTGGTTTCAACTATATTTTTTGTTGGGTTTAAAGCAATTCCCTACTCTTCAAATTGCTTGAAGATGATCACAATAGTTTTTTATACACTTAGAAAAGGTTCTCCATAAATTATTATTTATGAATTAATCATACAAAGATTATATTTATTTTCCTTCAAAATGTAGTACTACCATTTATCCTTCGTGGTTTCAACAATATTTTGTTGGGTCCAAAACAATTTTCTACTCTTTAAATTGCTTAAAGATGATCATAGTAGTCTTTTATACATTTAGAAAAGGTTGTTCAATCATCTTCATAAACTATAATTGAAGAATCAATCATACAAAGGTCATATATATTTTTCTTTGAAATGTAGTATTAACATTTGTCAATTCAAAATACATCCATACGTAGAAATAGTAGCTAAGTAGTTGTAAATGATGCCTTGTAGCTTTCATTATATTTTACAGTTTCCTCATTATATCAAAAGAAGCCATCCATATGGACATAAACCCAAAGCCAATTTAATTTTGCATTAAATTGTCCATATTAAGAAATAGGTAGTTGTATTTTATTGACATCTTAAATTTAAAAAAATTGAAATCCACATGTTATCTAATATCTCAATTATGTATCCAGTTAGTTTTTTGTCTAATTATGTGGCTTAACTATCACAATCACAACACTTAGACTTGGAGGTACATGATACGTTAAATAAACTCCCTCACACCATTTCCAACCTATCACATGTTCAAAACTTGGACTTGGAAGGGATTGATTTCTTAAATAACCCGCTTAATACCATTGGCAACATGTCACAACTATGGCAGTTGGACTTATAATGGTGTGACAACTTAAATAACCTCGTTGATACCATTGGAATTTTTTCATATTTGTGGCACTTGGAATCAAAATGATCTGAGAGATTAAATATCTTCCTTGATACCATTGTCAATCTATCACAACTACATCACTTGAACATTAGATGGGCTAAAAATTTGATAGCCTTCTCAACACAAACAATAATGATTATAGCTGCAACACTTGAATATGGAAGAGTGTATAAGCTTAAATAATCTTCCTAGTATATTTGGTAACTTGTACAACTACAACACTTGAATATGACTTCTAAAATCTTAAATAGAATCTATAATACAATTGGCAATATTAGATTCATTTAGGTATATTGTGTCATAAGTGGTTTATGGAAAATAATAAGGACTTTAAAAATAAAAAGTGTACACACACACACACACACACACACACA
>MU225180.1:1106783-1124489 GCA_018584345.1 Thuja plicata | reverse complement strand
ATATATATATATATATATATCATGTATATAATGACATAAAATACTATACAGGCACTTTATATTTGTCTTATATACTTGAGATATAGGAACATTATTGATACTCTAACGGGCTGGAAAGTGTGAGCACTCAAAATCCATAAAATCAGAAATGACAAATGGTAGCCAATGGAGATAGCCTACAAAATTTTGTGACAATCTATCATGGTATAGGTATGTTTTATAGGTATAGGTATACAACATTCCTAGTTGATTCTACTAAGAACTAACTTTATTCCCATAGTGTATAGGTATGTTGTATCTATGACTATATCTCATTTCTTTATTCAACTCTATTTCTATCATATCACTATCTTTGACATCTACTTCTACGTTATTCTCTTTTATTATAATTGTAATGATAGACTTTGTGATTAATGATAATAAAAACCTATATGTGGGATTTGCTAAAATATTTTCATGTGTTTATTGATAGGTATGAAACCTTTATTAGGGTAGCCTTATTGTTTTGACTGCTCCATATATTTATGTTTATCACTGCTCTCTATGTATTTGTTCTAAGATTCTATATACCTCTTTTTTCAGGCCAGTATTTATTTTGTCCTCTTTACTTGTTGATGATGGATAAGAGATCACTTTCAGAGATATTGCAGGCCTATCTATGAGAGGGGCATCATACCTTGATTCACTTTCTCAGGTGATTTTTCACACACACACACACACACACACACACACACACACACACACACACACACACACACACACACACACACACACACACACACACACACACACACACACACACACACACACAAACACAACATATACAAAATATACAACATGCACACATGCACGCACAACATATACAAAATATACAACCTCCAAATTTATATAAGATTTGATTATAGAATGCATATGCATAGGTTATGAACATGCATATTTTCCTAAGTACTATTGGGAGCTTACCCAGCAACAAATGTACTATTGTGAAAATCATCACAAGTCCATTTGTTGTTGGGTCAAGTTCCCAGTAGTGCTTGGTCAAATATACATGCACGCATGCACACACCACATATACAAAATATACAACCTCCAAATGTATATAAGATTTGATTATAGAATGTATATGCATAGGTTATGAACATGCATATTTTCCTAAGTACTATTGGGAGCTTACCCAACAACAAATGTACTATTGTGAAAATCATCACAAGTCCATTTGTTGCTGGGTCAAGTTCCCAGTAGTGCTTGGTCAAATCTACATGTTTTTCACCTATGTAGATACCTTCTCTGAAAATACATAACTTTAATTCCAACTGTAGGAATGGTCATGTATTAATAATGCCCTAGTGGATTGTTTGCATAAGTTGATTTTATACAAGATGGATCCCTTACATTCAATATTTGGTCCTATGGTCCTTTTAGGACCATTAGGACAATTTGACATTACATTGAAAAGACATAATTGGCTTCAAGACATTATAATTGACCCTTTAAGTCCTTGTAACTCCATCCCTGATCATTGTAGCCTTTATGTCTTCAACTGGTCTATGGTCTGGTCCTGCACCATACTCCCCTCTTAGGAAAAATCTCTTGTCCCAAGAGATAAATGGTTATCTCCTTTCTCCATTAATCCTCCGTGAAGGTAATTTATTGTGTGGTATCATAGGTGATTTTGGTTGCAATAAAAATTCCCCAAAGGTTGTCTTCTTATCCATGTAACCTACATGAAACTTAGAACAAAAATCAGTACTCAAAATGTATGTTTAGTCCCCTTTATAGGACAGTCATATCCCTATTGTTGATTCTTCTTTTCCTGTATCTTTGTCAGGTCTTCTTGACCCCTCCAACCTTGTACCCCTAAAGGTTTACCTTTAACTCTCTTTTGTACTCCTAAAGGTCATTCTATAGTTCCAACTTTGATGCTTTCCTATCCCAAAAAAGACTATCTTATAGGTCTAAATTGTACCCTGTCATTTTTCATTCTCTGATGTAACCTTTCAACCCCTTGCCAAGTTGTATCCTCTTGCTTTTATCCCTGCACAAACATGTATATCTTGTCCCAAAAATAAATGACACTATGTTCCTTTTTTTATCCCACAAGGCAATTAAAGGTGTTAACATAAACTTATTATTTTCCTTATGCATAATATATTCATTTATGTATCCATCATGAACTATCTTTCTTAAATAGTAGTTAGTGCATGGTAGTTAGTTCAACTTCCTAAGGCCAAAATAGTAATTGGTATCATGAAATCAGTTAGGCCTCATCTTCATTGTTCATCTAGAGAGAGATTAAAGACATGCAATATATGCTTGGATAAAAAAGGCTTCATAAAAGCATGAATGATTAGTTAGTAGATATGAAAGATAGAGTGGATGACTAAATGTAAAATTATCTATAGATTAACTTTTTATTCTTCTTCTTTTGATTAAAACAAACTATAGACTCTAGTGCAAACTTAGGTTTCTTTTTAGCATGAGTCTGGTGTGGTCTTTATTCACATTTTATACAAGATAGTACTAATGCTAGTATGTTTATATTTGATGGATTACAACATTAATATCTTAATTCAAAGTATGGGAGACAAGTTTTTGGTATAATTATATCTCAAATATTTTCCTGTGAAGAAAGACCATGTCTGACAATATGAACCCAAAACAAAATAAGGAGACAATTGCTAGATTGTGGTCTAAGTTCAAAAGAAAAGGTGATAGAAAATGTTATTGTCCCTTCAAAAATTGCAAGGGCTTAAAGACTCGAAGACTTCTAGTAAAAAAAATTGAGAAACATTGTAGACAACATGGTCACATTGAAGGGGGGGCATGATTTTCGTCCATTGGTAAGTATTTCAATATGTTGTTTTAACAATTTATATACATAAGAAATCAATTTATGATGAGATCATGGTCATGGTTAATTTAAGGTCATCATTTTGATATAGGTCAACCACCTTGGGTTACATGTTATGGACCATAACAATCCAGAGAATGTGAATTTCCAAGTGGAGGAACATGGAGGTGTGAATATCCAAGGAGAAGATAATTATTCCATGGAAGAAGATGATCCTGCAACAAAGAACACAATTGAAGATGATGGTATTGTTGCAGCTAATCATGTGCCAGAGAATACGATTGAAGATGATAGTACTGGCGCAGCTGATCATGATGATGAAGATGACCTTGATTTACCTATACTTGATAAGGCTTATGAGCCCCTATATAAAGGCTCCCAAACAACTCTTCTCTCTGTTCTATTGTTGTTGGTGAACTTCAAGGTTTTAAATGGTTTATCCAACGTAGCAATCTCACGAATGTTAAGGTATGTCATATATGTCATCTTTTTCACCTATTTTAGTCATAATTTCCTTATTTTTAACAAAGGGTGAATCATGTACCATTATTTATATTTTTTCCATAGGTTGATAGGTGAATTTTTGTTACCACCATCAAGCATTCTACCTTGCTCATACCGAGAATTATTTGCCATTATGAAAGATATTGGGATGGAGTATCAAACAATACATTCATGTCCCAATAATCATATTATATATCATAAACAACATAAATTTGCAACATAATGTCCTGATTGTCATATTAGTAGATATCATACAGATCAAATAACAAAAAAGGTGCCTCACAAATTTCTCCAGTATATTCCCATTATTCCACGCCTGCAATGATTATTCAGGTGCACTACCTTGGCACAATTTATGGATTACCATGCATGCAATAGAAGTCGAGATGACATTATTTGAATGCTTGCGGATGGTTATGAATTTAAGGACATAAAAGAAACTTGGCCACACTTTAAAGAAGAACCTCATAATCTCAAGCTTTCATTGGCAGCGGACGGTGTCAATCCATTTGCAGAGATGAGATCTATTTACTCGGTGTGACCTGTTTTTGTTATCAACAATAACATTCCTCCTTGGATGTCCATAAAGAGGGATAACATAATGTTGGGAATGATTGTTCCACGTATTTTTTCATTTAAGAGTCATATAAATTTATTTATAAATACCGCATCAAAATGATCATAATAATTATGTAATGTTTATGTTCATTCAACTAGGTAAGTACCAAGTTAAAGATATGAATGTATATATTGAGTCCCTTATCGACTAGTTGTTGGATTTATGGAATGGGGTCACTATGTATGACATCTCTAAACCAATAAGAAAAAGACAATTTCAATTCAATGCAATGCTTGTATGGACAATACATGATGCCCCTGGGCTAACACATTTTTCTGGTATGTTATATTGTTAACACATCTTTGTTGTATGTCTAAGTTTGCGCATGATAATTCTAATTATCAAAATCAACATATTTAATCCAATTATACACGATTTTGTAGATCTTCAGACAAAGGGAAAATTTGCATGTCCATTTTGTGGTCCAAAGATGAAATCTCGTTATTCAAAAAGTTTAGGAAAGTAGGTGTTTGATGAGTATAGGCACTTTCTCCACAGAAATCATAAGTATCGAATTACCGAAAAACATATTTTCAATGGGAAAGAAGAGACTACATAAAAGCCACGAATAATGAAACATCACCTATGGAAGTTGGAATACAATAGAATAAATCGTCAAGGTAATGTCATTAAATATGATGGTTTTTGTTTGAAATTTATATTTTGATATTGTCTTTTGTTTACTGATGATGTAATTGATGCTTGTTATTGTTGGGATTAATAGGAAGTAGTACTGAGAGGGGAGGGGTGAATTAGTACCTCTACAAATTTTAACACTTTTCACCTTTGATCATTAGTAATAATTCTTAACTGTATTACCGACCATTTATGATGTTCTTTCTTGTGCATGTAATATTAATTCATAATCTTTAATTGTTTGCAACATTCATAGAAATATTCATGAAAATATTAAACACATAACACAAGATATGATATCGCAGAAAACTCCTGTTAGGAAGTAAAAACTGCAGTGGGGATGGCACCCACAAAACTTCACTATCTACAGAATGGAAGGGAGCCGGTAAAGGCTTATAATTGATCACTTCTGATGATCTACCCTGTTAGGAGTATTAAAGTGGAGACCTGTTAAGATCTACTCTGTTAAGAGCTTTTAGCAACACTAATGAAGTGTGTACTCGATTAAGAGATTTACAATAGGACTGTTAGGTCCACCTTTCTTGAAAGGATTTCTTAAGTGTACTACACTTGTTAGAATGAGTACAATATGTTTGAATTGACTGTATGCAATCTATAATTGCTGATCACAGATCCATTAAAGCTCTCATAATATGAATATCACCTATAATGACTGATTAATACCTTTTCCTGCTCGTCGGTAGCCTGTGTTCTGTTCTTGAAACTAAATTGATCCTTTTTTGTCCTTCTACACAAATTCTCTTATCTGATCCTTAGATGCTCTCAGTGGATACAATCATCATTGAACAACATGTTCACAATAGATTGAGCATCTATTTATACAAGTATTTGACCTATTCTAGAATCACGCATTACAATGTTAACTCTTGATCCAAGGTATACAACTTGACCTTGATCTTTAGTTTGCATGTTTTAAAATAGTTAAACTGATTTAAAAAATAATAATTACATTGCTTGCTCAACACATAATGGATTTAAAAAAAATCAAGAAGCTAAATATAAAACTTCAGTGATTTATCTGATGTGGAAAGTCAGATCCACTTTTTGCGGGATGTAACTGACTGTCGGTTCTTGACCGTCGGGTTGAACTGAAAGTTTGTCAGTGTTCCTTTGTTGAATTGATCATTGGGTTCCCTTCATCTATCGGGTTCCTCTCTTTGCTATTTCATCAGGTTGCACTGTTGGTTACTCATCAGGTTCCTTTGTCCTTTTTGTCATTGGGCAACACTGAATAGTGTTTGTCGGGATGCTTTGTACTTGGCAGTATCGGGTAACCTTGGCGTCGGGTAGTGTTGTTCCCTGTCTGTCGGTGTAGTGTAGACCAATGGTGTAGATCATGTTTTTCCTTATATATACTAATGGAAAAATAAAATGACTTCAATCTCCCCCTTTTACATTAGTATCAAAAAATGATATGTGTATAACACTAAAGTGTTTAGTATGTACACTATGTATATATCCTTGTCATTATATGACTCCCCCTAATTGTATGCATCAGTATAGTATAAGTATATGTACATGTATACTTGCCTCTATACTATACATTCCCAGTTCTTTTCTCTTTCAAATGTTTGACTATACACATCATTTCCCCCCTTTATACTAACTGAACTGTATATACATATCACTTCCCCCTTTATTCGATACTCATGACAAAAATGTACAACTTATAAGATGCCAAAAATGTTACAAAAATGTGTAACTTACAATGTGTCAAGAATATGTGAGTGGGTGTTCTTGATATCTTTGAGCAATTTCTCCCATTTTTCTTTCAGTAGTTCTAGTGCCATGTGCTCTAGTTCTATTCGGGCATGCATATCATAAATACTGTCTAGGACAGACATTTTTGGGGTGACAATTAGCGCTCTTGCCTCTGTCATATGTTGTTGCAGTAGTGTGAGTGTCGGTAAGAGTTGTGCTTGAAGCTCATTTACCTCATCTCTGAATTTTGTCTCTGTAATCTGTATTCCTTGTCTCAATTTTCAAGCTTTCTTGAGATGCTCATTGTGCAATTTTATTGCCTCTTCACTATTTGTGAGAGTTTGTGCACTTGTCTGAAGATCAAATTCTATCTGTGCTATCTTGTTGGTATACTCCTTGGTGAGTTGATCAAGTGTGCATAACTTTTGTATTAAGGTTATAACTTATGAGATTATTGGATCTATTGTGCTAACCAATTCAGAAAGCTTTACCTTTTGCAATGCCACTTATTGGCTTATCTTTTCAGCTAACTTGAACTCATATTTCTGCTCAAGTCTTTCTTCCATTGCCTTCTCAACATCTATGTTCTGAGATGTTTTTTCATCTATGAGAACCACTAATTGATTAGGCATTGGGGCTGTTTGATCAACATCTACATCAGGTACAATTTGTTGAAGTATTCCTCGTGCTAATTCAAGTACCTTTGCTTCTTTTGTGGCTTTTCTCAACTTTTCTTGCATTGCTTTCCTCTCACAAATTCGTGCATAATTTTTCAATTCAGTTGGATCTAGTGTCCTGGGATCACAAACTGGAATCTCAATGATTTCATCCAGAGTTACTGGATTCTTATTCTTGCTTTTCTTCTTCCTTGAGATTTGTGTGGATGCAGATGTATGAACTACCATTGCTAGTTCAGTTGTCTTTTTTGAAGCGCTTGGTGAAGGCTTTGTTGAAGATGCTTCTTGTGTTTTCTGCTTGGGGTTCACCTGTCGGTTTGGTGAAGATGTCTCTCCATCAACCTTGGGTGTCTTTGTAGATTTTTCTTCTAATTTATTTTCCTTCTCATTTGTCTTAGCTTCTTCACCTTTTTCTTTCTGCTTTTCCTCTTCTACTTTTTGTGCTTCCTCTTTACTTTGATTAGTAGAATTGTCTTTCTGATCATCGGTTGCAACTTTCTCTGTAGTTGTATCCTTTATTGCATCGGTTGTGTCCTTTGCCTCTACATCACCCTTGTCCTCGGGTGTGCTTGTATCTTCTGCAGTAGATCCTTCATTACCTTCTAGTATATTTATGGCCTTTATTAGCACTGGCATATTATCCTAAGTGCTCACTTGTATTGTATCTTGATTTGTGTCCTACTCATCGGTTTGATCCCATTGAGTAGTGACAACTTCATCCTTTTGTATTTGGTCGGCAGGGTCTAGACCTGCGATGTCAATTATTGATGTGTCCGGCCATATTTCATCAGGAACATCCATGTCCTTGTTTTCTTGGGTCTCCATTTGTTGTTGCTTGATCTGATCCTTAAGAGATATAAAGATTACATCATCTTCTTTCTGAGGATCTTTATCAGAGTCATAATGTGTGATGTCTTGAATGTTAAGATCATCCATGACCTTGTTGAAATAAATTGGTTCCATACCTTCAACATTGTCCAAAGCAATGTGGTGAGGACTTTCCTTGTCTTTCTCCTCCTCTCTATGAGGTGTGTCAGTGAGAAGTAACTGATTCTCATGACTTTTTGACTCTGCAGGCAGATCTAGGAGTTGTATCCATTTGGTCTCGGTCATGGTATCCATCTCTATAAACTTATCTTCTAGCACCTTGTAGGCTCTAATTTTAGCTACAAATTTGCATGAGTGCTTCTTCATTATTTCCTTGATCTCTTCCATCTTTAATTTAGGAGGCATAAGTGTGACAAGTATCCTCTCCCTTGCTTCTCTTTCTGTATGAAGAGCATATGAGCATTGTTGAGATATTCTGTTACATAGCTCTTTGGGTATTTGGTTGACAAATTCAGCTGGTACACATTTGAATTTTACCATTGCTTTGATGATTGCTTCTTGTATCTTGTTTTGGTCTTCTGGCTTAAGTGTATCCCATTGTCTAATTTTCCTACCAGACATGGTGCCAGTTGCAGCAATAGAATCAACAGCCTCATCAATTGTTTGATTTCTGAAATTTTTCGTAACTACATCAGGCTCATCCTCTTTAGAATCTTCAATGTTAGCTTTAGTATTGACCAATCTTTTTCTACTCTTTGTAGGTGTTTGTTTCTCTATTTGCTAGTTTGTTTTCTTTGTTGGCTGCTTCCTCTTATGGGTCCTTACTTGACATTTCTTAAGAGGTGTGGTATCGGTCTTAGCAGTTTAGCTCCTTGTCCTCTGTTTCTTTGTAGGAGGTGGAGGTGTATCAGACTTAGTTGCCTCAGAATCTTATTTCTGCTCATCTTTCCCTTCACCGATGGTACCCTGATCATCGATTTCCTCTGTTTGTTCTTGTTCCTCCTCATTAACCGATAGGATCTTTTTAAGATTCTTACCCATCTTATTCTTCTTGTTGACAATTTTTTTATTTCTAGGCCTCTTTTTATCTTTGACATGGCCTCTTCATAAGTGCCAAACCTTGGTTGTTTGCTATCAATTGGCTCATTTATCAATGCATCAATTGCATTTGTAGCTTGATCTATGTTAATTTCATAATCAAGAGGGGCTAACCAAGCTGTTCTTGGTACAACTAGTTTTATGCTTGTAAATTCTGTATCCACCATAAAACATATCTCATCCCTATGTTTTTCAATTAGTTTCTCAAGGATCCTTACTCTTTCCATCATCTTTTCCTTGAATTCAAGGAAGTATACAGTCATAACTAAATCAAAAGTATCTCCTAGTAACTTAATAAGTTCACTAATTTGTAGTGTGACTGGTTTTGTAGTATCCCATTTCACTTTTCCTACTGAAGGAAAGTATTCTTGAAAGTAGAAAAATATACACATGATAAGTGAGCTAAACTTACATGTGTTAGTCTTTGCAGACCTTATTGTAGTCATGTTCTCATCAAGTTGTTTCAATAGGATCTCACATAGATCCATCTATATGCCCTTTGTCACTATCTTGTAAGCTGCACTTACTGATGTTTCCGATATGTTGTTTAGCCTGCTTGCCTGAAAGATCTTATAACCTATCACGCATGCACCGGACCTCAATTCCTCATCAGTGATGGTGTTCACTTTCAGACCTCTGTTATCCCGTTCAGCTTTTGTGAGCTTTTCAACTTTTGGCATGGAGGGATGCTTGTGTGCCTTAGGATTTTGGATAACCAGTTACAACATGAAGGACATCCTTAGTGATTTTCTTAGGTTGATCTAACCATAGCTTCTGATCACGCATTCTACTCAAAACTAACCTAATCCATTCGGTTTTGAAGTCCCTCAGGAAATGTAGGGCATTAGTTATCCCTTTAACCTCTAAGTGTTTATGCTCTTCCTTCAGGTTCCCTTCTACATCACACAGCTTCTTGTAAGCTTCATCCATCTCTAGATCACCTATTTCAGTGATCTTATAGTGAATGTAGGACCTTACATCCTCTATTAGAAAAACCCTAGGTGAAATTTTTGAAAATGCGCTGGAATCATCCGGTTGCGATGCAATCTCTGGGCATATCTTATACTTGGGTTCCACACAAGTGTTGTTCTTGATTAACTTAACCACATTCTTCTTATCATTCTTGATCTTTATAGTTCTTGAAGTGGTTGCCATCATTTTTCAAATTTAGGGCTTTCTTGAAAATAACAACAGAGTTCTTCGGTGCCCTCGGTACTTACTTCGATCTGTGAAACTGGTGAGTGATCTGTTTGGAGTGTGCTGGATTGATTCAAGGTCGCTCTATTATCTGATCTTTTATCGCTCTAGTTTCACTCTGCTCTTTCTCTTAAAATCGCGTGTGCAAAATGAAGTGCTCCCATCGATTATTTATAGACTTTTGCTCTAAGTCTGTCATAAATGCTCAATGAATCATCGGGTCATGAAGATGGAGTTCGTCGGGAAGACTTTCAAAATCATCGTCAGTGTTTTTAGGATGCTCAGGATGGTTGTTAAGATTTTTGCTTTCACCGACAAATATCGGTGTTTTGTCATGACAACTTTATAACTTTGCTTCCTTACCGATGGGTGTCGGGTTATATTAGCAACTTAGCCATTTTATGTGTTGACCAAAAATTCTCGATAAGTGTAGACATCTCATCCTTTATATTCACCGATGATTTTTTGTATGTGTTTACCGATGGGGTTGATTTCTCAGAATTGTAATAAGTAACATAATATGCATCTTTATTTATACAGATTTTGACTATGTAAATTTGTATAATGGAACTAATGCAAAATATGACTTGGTGTAGTGCAGTTCCATACTTACTTGTTCAACTTAAGTGGGGGTGGTGATGTCACCGGATCCATTGGATGGGGTGTCACTATTTGCATTGCTTTGTCCAGCTTCATCATTGCTTGAAGCTTTTCTCCACATTTTGTCTCTATCCCTCCGAATATCTTCAATGGTGTTTCCATTGGGATATGTGCTTGTCTCTATCATTCAGTCTTTACAGTCTTTCTTGAGATGACCAACTTTATGACAGTGTAAGCATGCCAATTTGGGATTTTTCTAGCCTCTAGACCTTTTGGTCCATGCTCTCATGCAGTTTGCAGCAATGTGACCATATCTACCACATGCTGTACAGTTTGTCCAAGTACTGTAGTCCATACATATTGATTACCAATTCTATTTGGTTGATAGGGAGTTTCTTGACCTTTAGGCTTCCATGCTTGCCTTTTCTTTTTTCAACATTCAAGAGTTGTGTGCCCATTCATTTTTCATGTAGGACAGTATTTGTCCATGTAGGTTTCCTTCTTTGGTTGATCCATCTTAGACTTACATTCATATGCTTTATGTCCTTTCTTGTTACATTTATAACAGAATCCTATGAATGAAGATGTAGATTTAAGAATACCTTTTATTTTGCCTCTACACACATTTGATGTGTGGCCTTTCTTTCCACAGTGTTTTCATGTCAGCTTTCTTGGTCTTGGATTTTCATAGACATTCTTTGGATTGGCTTGATTTGATGATTCTCTATTTTTGGTAAAGCCTAGACCGTTGTTGTTGTTGACTCTTCGTTGTTCTTCAAGAAAATCAACCATTCTTTTATTGCTTTCTTCAGCCTTTCTGATAATTTCATTATGCTATTGCTTAACTCTAACCTCATGATTTAGTTTCTCATTTTCTTCTCTTAGTTTACCGATAGCCTGTACTCTTTCAATAGGTTCTATATTCATTCTATTTTCTTGTTGACTCATAATAATAATCTAATTTGTAATTTCATGATGGTTCTCAGCATGTCTTTGAATTTATAACTCCTTTTCTTGTAGTTTCTCTGTAATCTTCCTTCTATCATCAATAGCTAGTGTTCTTTCTATTTCAACTTGTCTAGCAGAACTCATCACATCAATCATTCTTACCATCTGGGCTTCTTGACTGATTTGCAGCATCTTTATTTGCTCTTTCAGATGTTGATTGATCTCCTTTAGATTTGTGATGTTCTCTTCTGATGTATCTGATGTATTACTTGTATTTGATCCTGAAGATTCAAAGAAATCTGGAATCTCTTCTTCTTGATAATCTTTTTTATTGCTCTGAGTTTCCATACATTTTCTCTCATCCAACAACTCTCTCATCTTGATTCTCGCTTCTTTATACTGTTCATAGAACATATGAATTTCAAGCTTTTTATTCTCAATATTCTTATCAAGTTTGTACTTCTCCATTGTATGATCTTTTCTCTTAAGCCTTTAAGCTTTCCAAGAAGAGACTTAGCTCTGATACCAATTGTTGGGATTAATGGGAAGTAGTACTGAGAGTGGAGGGGTGAATCAGTACCTCTAAAACTTTTATCACTTTTCACCTTTGATCATTAGTAATCATTCTTTACTGTATTACCGACCATTTCTGATGTTCTTTTTTTTGCATGTAATATTAATTCATAATCTTTAATTGTTTGCAACATTCATAGAAACATTCATGAAAATATTAAACACATAACACAAGATATGATATCGCAGAAAACTCCTATTAGGAAGTAAAAACTACGGTGGGGATGACACCCACAAAACTTCACTATCTGCAAAATGGAAGGGAGCCGGTAAAGGCTTACAATGGATCACTTATGATGATCTACCCTGTTAGGAGTATTAAAGTGGAGACCTATTAAGATCTACTCTGTTAAGAGCTTTTAGCAACACTAATGAAGTGTGTACTTGGTTAAGAGATTTACAATAGGACTGTTAGGTCCACCTTTCTTGAAAGGATTTCTTAAGTGTACTACACTTGTTAGAATGAGTATAATATGTTTGACCTGACTGTATGCAATCTATAATTGCTGATCATAAATCCATTAAAGCTCTCATAATATGAATATCACCTATAGTGACTGATTAATACCTTTTTCTGCTCATCGGTAGCCTATGTTCTATTCTTAAAATTGAATTGATCCTTTTCCATCCTTCTACATGAATTCTCTTATCTAATCCTTAGATTCTCTTAGTGGCTACAATCATCATCGAACAACATGTTCACAATAGATTGAGCATCTATTTATACAAGTATTTGACCTATTCTAGAATCACACATTACAATGTTAACTCTTGATCCAAGGTATACAACTTGACCTTGATCTTTAGTTTGCATGTTTTAAAACAGTTAAACTGATTAAAACAATAATAATTACATTGTTTTCTTCGCACATAATGGATTTAAAACAAATCAAGAAGCTAAATATAAAACTTCAGTGATTTATCTAACATGGAAAGTCAGATCCACTTTTTGCGGGATGTAACTGACTATCGGTTCTTGATCGTCGGGTTGAACTGAAAGTCTGTCAGTGTTCCTTTGTTGAACTGATCATCAGGTTACCTTCATCTGTCAGTTTCCTCTCTTTGTTGTTTTTTTGGGTTGCACTGTTGGTTACTTGTCGGGTTCCTTTGTCCTTTTTGTCATCGGGTAACACTAAATAGTGTTTGTCGGGATGCTTTGTACTTGGGAGTATCGGGTAACCTTGGCGTCGAGTAGTGTTGTGTGTCTGTTGGTGTAGTGTAGACCTATGGTGTAGATCATATTTTTTCTTGTATATACTAATGGAAAAATATAATGCCTTCAGTTAAGATTGTCAAGGTATCAATGACCAACTTTCAAAAGGACTAAAAAGTTATCCTAAACAATTTAGCAGGTTATCGTACTACGAGCACCTCCCAATCGTGTATTTATTTGATGCTATGCATATTGGAAAGAATATAACATAGACATTATGGAAATTATTGGACGGAAGATGTGATAAAGAAAAAATTGTCAAAATTTGTAGTGACATTGAAGATTCCAACTATGCGTTGAAAAATGTCATTCGATCAAATAACAATGGAGACGATATTGATATAAGTTCCCTTCCTTGGTTATTATCAGAGTAGCAAAACAATGTTATAAAAGAAGTCATACAAAAAATTTGATTTCCCACAGGATTTGCTGCAAACATAAACAATCTCATATTAAAGAAAATTGAATTTGGGCCAGGGATGAAAACACGCGATTGGCATACCTTTATTAAGGTAATTCATGTTATTTTATATTCTCTATATATTTGTATATATTGCGTGTAGTTTTCATTGTATTATTCTCTAAAATATTGAAAAGATCATTTTATAATTATTGCAGTACGCTCTACCTCTATCTCTCCCACACCACTTCAACAACAGTGTCAAACAAGTTATATACGATCTTGGAAAATACATGAGGTTAGAAGCGTTATTTGTTAGATTTGTTGTATAGATATTATATTTGCGACTTGTTTTACTTTTCAGTAATTTATTTTATATTGTTTGTAAAGTCTCATTTATATGTTTTTGCATGTTTAATCTTTTCTAGTTGGTTGTCATCGAAGAAAATCAATAAAGAAGATACAAATATTGGAAGATAAAAATTCCTCATCCTATGTGTGAAATGAAAAAGTGTTTACCTTCTACTTTTTTCAATGCACAAGAACACTACTTCATACATCAACTGAGGAGATTGAATTGTGTGGACCTGTACAAACTAGCTCAATGTGGATGGTTGAGAGGAACCTGAAATTTTTGAAGGGTTTGGTTCGACAAAGAGCACATCCTGAGGGTTATATGGTGGAGGGATATATGGTATACCAGACCATGGTGTACATTAGTGAATATCTACCTAAGTTTTCAGCAAAGATCCATGTAGATTGCATTTGGGACCCCAACTCCATTAACAAATTTGAAGGGGAGTACTTGATGGGGAAAGGTAGATTGAGGAAAGTGAGAGGTAATTATAAGATGTTATTGTAGTTAATTAATTCTTATAAATCTTCAATTAAATTTGTTTGTAAGTGGTCTATTTTTTATACAGTTAGTTGAGAGTGGGATGCTCTACATTTGTATATTATGAACAATCTTGATTGGATGACAATATGGATTGAACTATGTCAACAAAATGGTCACTCATTAACATGGGAAGGTGTTGCTTCATTGATTAAATAAGCTCATCGTAATGGAGATTCTAATGTTACACCAATGGTAATTGATCTAGAAAATGGTTTAAGAGGTAGATAGGTATGTATAAATTTATTACTCATGACCTATGTGTTTAATATCAACTCACGATGCAAATGATTTTCACATGTTTGAAAAATTGTAGTTCAAGCACCACAAAGCTATGTACTACCATGGCCATAAATTTTGCTAAAAAAGTTGGACAACACAAAGAAAACTTGTGATTTTGGGATAACTGCAGTCTTCGAGGTCACTAATATTTCATCTAGAAATGACATGCATCCTTAAGAATCTCAAAATTGATACTATGGAATTTTGGATGATATACTTGAGTGCAACTTTGAATCCTTCAAATTAGTTCTATTCATTATCAAATGGTACAGGCTACGACTGAATCAAAATGAACCTGATAGAACTGTTAGTCAACATGATAATGGATTTACAATGATTAATACAAGGTTGTTTGAGCCAGTTGAAGATGAGCCCTATGTTCTTCCAAGCCAATGTGAGAAAGTGTTTTACATAGAGGTTCCACAAAAACTGGGTTGGTCATTTGTTGTTAGACATGATCCGAGAGGAAGGCCAGTAAAGTATAACGTGATGGAAGAAGAAGAAACCAAAGATGATGAAGAAGAAGAAGAAGATGATGATGAAGAAGAAGAAGATGATGATGATGGTGGTGGTGGTGGTGGTGATGATGATGGTGATTGTGATGGTGATGATGATGATGATGATGGTGATGATGATGATGGCGATGATGGTGATGGTGGTGGTGGTGGTGATGATGAAAATGATCATGTTGATGATGATGATGACAATGATGGTAATGATGATGATGGTAATATTGATCTAGTCCTACAAATTTATTTGACTTATATGTTTCCATAATTAATTTACTATGTACTAAACTCTAATGCGAGGGTAAAATTAATTTAATGTGTTTATTGCTAATGATTACAACATGTGATTTATGATACATGTGTTTTAGTTATTACTCATATATTTAATGTATTTATTATTTAAAAAATTACCAATGTATTGCTTATGATGCTCAATTGTTGGTGTTGATTACATGCATATATTTTGTGTGATTGTAACCCTTTGTGGAAATAGGCAATTGACTACAGACATTGTCACCCCTTTTGTTGACAATCCTACATAGCAGACATAAAGTAAAGGTAAGGAATCAAAAAATATACAATGATTATGATGAATGCATATTCTTCATGTTGTCTTCTATGTATTTGTAGCATATGCATCATGTAATTTTTGGCTAACTTAAGATAAATGATTCACATATGCAGGAAATTTAACCCCTTTTACAAGGATCTTGCATAGTGACATGGATCAGCAGGTATAAGTCAATACACCCTATAGAAATAGTTTATTATTTGCTTTCTTTCTCTTTACACCCATCTTCATTGAGTGGTTTAATAATAAGGTATTAACTTGATCATGATTTAACAGTACTGCCCTCAACACCAATTGTCCAAAGATTACATCAACATTACCCTCATTTAGCAAAATATATCGCTCCTTACAAACTATATCTCTCATTTGATGGACTGCAGGAACCACCTAATAGGTACTTGTCAGATCTATCTCCCTCAAGTAAGGGAAATGCGGGAATAGAAGATGAAAGTGAGACATGTAGTAGGCCTAAAATAGGGAAATCAAACAGAGGTCAAAATATTAGAAGAAAATTCAATAAATGCATGCAATTTTTCCTTGTTGAAGGGGGGTCATGTTCTTCTGATGATGAGACCAAAGATGACATTGAGGTACCCTTGAGGTACACACATATTCTGAAAGAATTGGTACCCAAGGAGCTACCTATAATTAATACTGATTGTTGTGTTAATGAGAGGATATATCGAATAGCTCCATCTTCATTACATGGTTTGGGCCTATTTTCCATGGATGGCATAAAAGTATGTTACAACAAAGTTGTTGAATTGATGAAGTTTTTTGGACCTTGTTACAATTACAATAATTGGATGCAGATTGTTCGATATAAAAAAATTATGCGTAGGTATGCATTATCAGCAAATTATATACAATGGAAAGAAAATGATCAAAGTAAAGGATTTGCTATGTACATTGATAAAAGACCAAAAAAATAGGGAATATTGTGGGTTTTATAAATAGTACGTGACCTGAGTCAACTAATTAGAGCCCAATCGCATATTTGAGGCACGTGAGGGGAATTGTGTTTTTGTATGTGTAATAAAATTAATAAGTGCAGGGGGAGAACTGTGAATAGATTACCATTTGAATTGCATAGATACAAAAAAAGTTACGATCATGGGTGTGTTAAGTACTATATACCATTTAAACTAACCTCCAATTTATGACTCCAATATACCATTTTAATAATAAGTTTTTTTTGTTAAGTCTACTGCTTTCATTTCATTGAATTTTTTATATTTAATCTTTGTCACAGGAAGACATGGATCCACCACATGATGATAGAGGCAGAGATTTTACTCCCACCCATTCTTCAGCAAAGGTAAACCTTATTGTAATTGTACAAATTAGATAGAAGAAAAATGTTATATTATTATGTTCTTTTCTTTAGGGTTTTGGAGTTATTCTCATAGTTTTACTGATATTCCTGTCACAAATTTATGTTCACGAAAAGGGAAAAGTGTTAGAAATTAATCTTTACTTGCATTATGTAGGTGATTCATTTTATGTAATTTGTAATCCCTTGGTTGTATTATTTAATTGGGATAAACCAAGGTATCCCTTAGATTCCTCCCTAAGAGGAAATA
>MU225180.1:1054134-1102745 GCA_018584345.1 Thuja plicata | reverse complement strand
TGTAGGTGATTCATTTTATGTAATTTGTAATCCCTTGGTTGTATTATTTAATTGGGATAAACCAAGGTATCCCTTAGATTCCTCCCTAAGAGGAAATAACACAAGTGGCACACACTTTATGAATGTGTCTCACATGCACATGGGAGTTACACTTCAACTCCTTCTTCCATCTCTACTTAAGAGATGTTTTTTCTTCTCATTTCTCTAGTTCAAGCACTAGTTGTAGCACTTCGTCACTTCAAGTGACTCATTTTGTATGAGCCTCTCTCTCTCTCTCTCTCTCTCTCTCATTCTTGGAAATTTGCCCATTCATACTTATTCACGGGGGTTTTTTCATTCTTTTCCCCCTTCCAACATCTTGTCTCCTTGTTGTTTTTCCTTTGGTGAATGCTCCTTGTTTTGTGCTAATTCATGGTAAATCTCCTATCTCCTGCTCATTGAATTAAACATTTCCTGTTTCTCTCTGTATTTCTGTTATTATTTTAACAAAAAGCCCCTGCAACAACAACGACAATAGTGTCAGATATGGATGAGGTCATCGCAGATATCTCAGACCCCGTAAATATGGTCAAGAAGAAATTAAAAAAATTTAGTTTAGAAATTCTTGCCATTTTGGTCGATCCAAATCCAACTGGGAGACGCTGGCAAGGAAAGAGGAATTGATGCGACAAGAACGTTGTTTTGAAGTAAGCAGTAATGAATCTTTAGTTATAACAAAAGTTCAATAAAGTTTTATATTTTATACTCTTTTATGTCATGAACTAAAATATGTATGTGTTCTTACAAGATTTTTTGTGTTCTCAAGCAACTGCTCGTGGAAATCACGGTGAGGCCAGTACTAGTACAACTCCCTCAGGTAAAATAATCCTTAAGTTAACAGGTTACAAAATTCATTGGTCTTATTGATTAGAAATCTATATTTTTTATTGAATTTACTAGTTGTTTTATTCAAAATCACATATCTTGACTCCTCACTTCAAACTGTACATTCACAATATTATCTTAAATATCTGTAGCCATGAACATTATGTGAATTAGTATGTTTTGCTTTGCATCTTCACCCACAATCTGACAGAGTGAATGATGTCCAACTACTATAAAACCTCATGCATGTCGTTGCTAATAATGTATTCTTCAGGTCATGATGTACTATAGACGCCTCCTCCTACGAGGACCAACAATCTGACGTCATTGTCAACTACAATATCAGCAACAAGGATCATGCAAATATCCACGTTTGCACTGTCTATACCTGGTATATCCTTGTTTTTCTATATTCGATTATGTGTTAGTTATGATTTGATTTTTACTTTAATCTTGGGTGAATTTCATAGTGGAATAATTTTTTGCAGTACAAGATACAACTCCTCAGGATACAGAGACCAGTACTGGTGATAATTCACCATTGTTTCCTGGATCTACTCGTGTTTCTAGTACAGGAAAATTGCAGATGTCATTGTTGTTGACTGATGAAGATATGATTCCCTTAAAATTACCTAAGCTTCTAGGTACTTTAAAATTATTATTATTTATATTCTAATTTTAATTTACTTATTCATAACTCATTTTGGATTGATGATCCCATGATGTGTTTGCATGGAATGATGTTTTTTTATGAAAAGATTAATGAGATGACATTGTCTCTATTCGGGCCCACCATACATACAAGGTGGAACATCAAATGTTAACTAACCCTATCCCACTGCTTTGATTTCATATAATTGCTATAATATTTTTCCTTTCATCTATTTATTGTACTATATTCAAGGTACGCAACTTCAGTTAATTTTTTTAGTTAACAACTTTGTTTTTTCTTAAAAGGTGGAATTTATAAGATAAAAAATTAAAAGATCAGCTCATAAAATCTTTAGAGCTCTTTGGAAGTAACATTTTTGACAGCACCAAAGTTCTTAAGAGAGCTTGCAAACATCTAAAGACTGTGAGGGATGCATACATAAGGAATATAGTGAACAACCCAAAGTATGAGCGTCCTCTTGTGATTCCAGAGAAGCAGTGGAAGGAATTTATTTTGGATGCAAAGGAGAAAGCGCAAAGCCAAAGAGGAATTACACCAATAAACAACAATAGAAGGTATGCGATAGTATTAAGTAGACCGTAATTATGCACTAATTAGTGATCTTTATATTTATATAATCTAACATATTTCAAACTTTTCATAGACTACAAGATACATCAAAGGCTACAAAGGCCAGAATAGAAAAGATTGGCCAACACAAACTTGGCTCTGGTGGTTATTTGAAACTTCAAGCAAGAATTGTAAGTAGTAGTAAATGAAATTTTGAATCAATTTTTTTTTATAAATTGTAAACAATTTTGTTTAATCAAACAATACCTGTAGAATTCATGATATTTAGCCAAAAATGCAGGGCTCAGATTTTAATGTAGTGCCCTCGGAAGAAGACAAAAAGATTGGCTTAAAGGAAGGCTATAAAGTCATGGCTGAACGCCTACGCCAAAGCCAACAACCTGGTGCATTGGTACACACATAGGTAGGCCAAATAAAAAATATTTCAAATTGAGTACTTGAGCGATAATCTATTTGATGTTTATTTCATACTTGAGCACATGCCATTTCAATGCAGCCTTCTAATCCTAGCATAAAACCTCCACATGACGAAGACCCTGATGTGCATCGCAGTGATGGAGGTATTCATTTGCTATTGAAAAATAATTGTGTAATTTTTAATACAATATAATATTTTAAATTGAAATTGGTGTAACCTTTCTTGTGTACATTTTAGACCATGCATAATGTCATGGTGAATGAGTGGAGGATGATCCGAGTGTTCACCATATTCAAGATGATGTGTCATTGTCAGGTAAAGAAAATATCTGTTATGTTATTTTAATTTTTTTTGATTGGTTGTTATCTTCTTTTAATTAATGAAATACTTGTAACACTAATATAAAATGTTGTCAATCCAACCCATTTAGTTGTTATTGTAGTGGGCCCCCCTTTGGCACACCAATGTCCTCCTACAAACAAGAGGAGGCATTTATTGAGATCACAAGAAGAAGAGGAGGGGAATGACGAAGATATCGATGCTTCGCTTAGCCGTTACATTTAAAAATTGAGGAAAAAACCAGAAAAGAAATGATTGAAATAAACCTTTTTTGATAATATAGTTCTGTTGTCTTAATGAATGGAATTTTGTGCTACTAAATGTTGATGAATGATGTGTTGATGAATTATTGATGAATGTCCAATTGTTAATTAATTGTAGGTGTTATTGAATGTTATGTGATTATAATGATTGAATGTTATATTTCATAAATGGATGAATGAATGTTAGATGTTAATGAGTAATTTAGAGTGATGTTAGGGGGGGGGGGTGTGGGGCCAAATGAGCTTCCACCTTCACGTGGTTGGCCTTGTTAAGTAGAGAATATTAAACTATTCTCAAAACCAAGTGAAGCTCGAGCTAAAATGATGCAAAGCCCTAGACTACTATCCCCTTAAGGAACCCAACTCAACTCAAGGATTCTACAAGTGCCTTGGAACTCACTCAAGGAGTTAGTCTCAACTCAAGGGTCAAATAGAGTGATCTAAATTTAGAAAACCAACACCTCAGACATTTTGAACAAACTCACTTCCTCTGATTACTTATTCCAACTTCTCTTGACATCAAACATCCACTCAATGATCCAAATCTAGGCTTTCCCCAATGCACCTAGGGCCTCCAATATGCCAAATCTTTCAACTAGCCTTCTCATCTTGTTCCAATACCTCAGAATACTTTAACATGGTCAATACACCATGTTCTACCAGTCCTCCAAGTCTAGTCAATAGTTCTGCAACACAATACACTCCATGTAGAGCTCTTCTTTGGCATGGACTTCAACTTCTTCCATGCATTATTTAATGTTTACTTTCATACAAATGTTTGGCCAGCACTAATTTTTAAGAGCCGTCATGATCCAAATTCTTATTTTTTTATTTAAAACTGGTTTAGATGGATCTTACAATTTTCCCAATGGGGGTCTACCAGATGAGAAAGCCACCAAGTGCACAACACTAATATTTATTGAGCCTAGCCATTTTTTTTTTTCATTTTTGCGGAAGGCAGGGACTCAAGCTGCCTACAACTCTTGTTTGGGTAAGCAACCACTTGTTTAAGTTATAGATTATTGTGGAAATTCCATGATGTTATTCACCATTTTTTAACATTAATTATAAATATGTATGCTTTGAACTTATTGTAGACAGCGTACTATTATTCTATAAAGTTTATATTACCACTAACCCAAATTTGTAAGACACTACATGTATTGATACCTGTTTTGCTAATTTATAATTTAAGAATTATATAGCATTGATTATGTTGTAGTTCCTGGGAAAAGTTGAGATAGAATATGTATTACGTCGATCAGATTTCCATAATTCATTTGAATTTAAAGCTTGAATTTCTAGTTTTGATTGTGTATGTTTTTTTAGCATCAACATTTCGGATCACACTCTGTGTTCCTTCATGATCTTTTCTCTTACATCTTGATGATGGATCACAGAGTGTGATCCAAAATGTTGATGCTAAAAAACATACAGAATCAAAACCAAAAATTCAAGCTTTAAATAGAATATGTAGCAGAAAAAGCTAATTTTGAAGATGAGCTTCTTAAGGACTTCAAACACATGTTCCATTTTTTTTTCATTGGGAGATTCCATAGCTAGTGAAAAAAGGTGGGTCTTTTCTTATATAACTTTCTATGTGGATTCTCCAACTAGTTTATGTCGTTATTCTTCTTTGTTTTTAGATTTTTTTGCATAATTAAATTGGAAGTTATTTGTTTAGAGGATGATAATGTAAAGGAGGATGTATCTTCAAATATGGCAACAAAAAATAAGTTAGACTTTAATTCAGATGAGGAGGATGAACAAGAAACACAAACAAAAGAAAGAGGGGTCTCAAATAAGAAAAAAAGTTCTTATAGGTCTCATTAAATATTATATTTTTTATATTTCTATTTGTTTTTATAGTAAAGAATAATTTCTTGTTTATCTCGACACAACTTCAGCAAAGAATGACAATTGTTGAACTTAAGCAACTATGCTCTAGGCCAGATGTCATTGAGGTATATGGTGGTTGTTTATCTTTTTATGACATTTGGGAAATTATTTTATGTAATTTTAAGTTGCATCTTATATATTGTTAGATTATGACATGTTGTCTTAGTTTAAATATCAAAGATAAAGAGAATTGTAATCTAGTTACTTGTCACATCTATCATCTTTTCATATAGTAGGAAACTTGTGTGTTTTAGTGTCATACTTTTAATAGCAAAGAAGATATGGTTTCTTTATAAACTAATTTTGGTTGGCCTTTAGGAATCCATACTGCTTTAACTGGATATTGTCTTTTTAAATAATAGGAAACTTGTATAGTTTAGTACCATGTTTTTAATATCAAATAAGACATGGTTTCTTTATAAACTAATTTTGGTTGGCCTTGGGGGGTCACTAGGTAATTCTCCAATTGGTCATTGCTTGCCCTTTTCATGGCAGATTTATGGACTAATTAGTAGTGGTTGTTTTTTGTAGGGTGTTCTACTGCTTCTTTTTTTACCTTTTTAATATGTTAGTTTCTTATAATGGAACCTACTATTGATTCTTGCATTCAAACTTGCAGGTATGGGATGCAACAACAACAAATCCAATTTTTTTTGTGTATTTGAAATCTTATTGCAACACTGATCCTATTCTCAGGCAACAACCTATAGGAGACACTAATCCCATAGTCCAAGGTCAAAGTACCAAATCAACATGTGAGACACTAACCTCATCAGAATACAAGAGATAAGAAATGTGGACCATCAAAAGACTAAAAATTGCACCCTAAAATAACTTGATGCATCAGATGTCCCAATGATAGGAAGATAGAGAGAGATACAAATGAACATCCTTCAAGTATGACTTTGAGCATTGGATTCCCAAAGACAGGAAGAGATAAATACAAATGAACATTGTCTCTCTCTTCCTGTCTTTTGGGCATCCAAAGCTTCAAGTCATAATTGACATCATTAGATCGGTTGACAACTTCACTATTTTGTCTTCAAAAACATTGGCAAAAGAAGACATCTATGAGTGGTTTGGCTATATTTGAAGCCAGGTAAGTTGACTAAATTAAGTTTATATTCTTGTAATTTGTTTGTTGATATTGGGTTGTAACCATGAGTATGGACATGACTAATTAATGTGTATGAGAAGGAAACATATAAGGACATTGGAGGAGTGGATAGAGGTATGTTTTTAAGGGTATAACATTATTGAGAGTTTGTTGTAGGAAGTAGGCCTAATGTATGAATTTGATTATGATTTATCTTCATATAAGATGCAAGATAACATTGGATAAATGGATTTTGTATGCAGGAACGAGAACCCCCTTTGGTGAGTATCCTATGCAGTGTACATAAAGGTAAGGCGATGATTCTTCTAAGGGATCAACATGTATAAGTCTTTCAAGAATTACATGAGGTTGTTACAAAAAAACATTAATCTGAACTTGATGGTTTACATTAAATTGTTTGTATGTTTGTCATTGAATGGTTTTGGTTCGTATGCAAGAACCAGAACCCCTTTGGTGAGTATATAGGTGGATTTTCTTGGTCTTTTTCATGTCCACTACCCTTGGCCATTTTTCATGTCTGTTAACTTTCAACCTTCCCTATCACTTCATCATGACTGAGATCCTTTGGCACTGCTTTTATTTTCCATGATCATTTTGATTTCTCTAGCTTGTAAATTGTTGTCACTACTCACTTTTGCTCTTCCTAGTCTAGATGAATTTTATCTTCAAATTTCTGCCTTTTCTACCTCCAGCATATTTGAATGAAACATGTCTTTGAGAAATTGACATTGGTGGATACGTTGTATTTCAAGACAAATCTAATGATTGCAATTGCATAAGATTTATGAATACTGCTAGATGAAATTTATTTTGAACTTTTATATGGTACTAACTATGCATTCTTCCCTATTTTTATTTATGGGTAGCAATGGGATCAGGGTGGAAATCTCATGCTTCTTTCATAATGGGTGTTACTATGTGATTGGTATCCCTTTTGGAGTGATTCCATGTTGGGTGTTCAAACATGTGTTTTTGGTGAGTGCTACTTCTTTCAAGGAGAATAGGCTAATATAGAATGAATTGAAATTCTTATTGACTTACAAAGAAGATTTTGTAGAGCTTATGGGACTTGTAATTTTTATTCATACAATGCTCATCTGAACCATATTTTAGAATGTGGATAGTTCATAATACTCATTACAACACTTTCTAGTGTTCACAAAGTACAAAATATAAGCTTTTCAGCAATGTCTATTAGAAACCATTATAGAGCATCTAAGCACATCAAAAAACTAAGTCTGGTAGCATATCAGTCTAAAATTATACAATAATTACAAAATCAAAGTATCAGTAATGAGAGTTCAAAATAGTCTTAGATCCTGGGTCATCATGCATCCCATGATCTAATGGTGTTGTTGCTTCCTTCAACCTTATCAGTGTCAAATCTCTGCAAAGAGGGATCAATATCTAGCTCAGCTGTAGCATCCCAACTGGGGGCATCAGGCACCTTGGATGCCTCATTTTTATCTTCAATATCATGTTTGGAGATTCCTTTTATCTTTCACAAACTAATTGAGTGCCTTCAGTTAATCCTGCTCAAGCATGTCTTTAGTAAATGCAACTTTATTTTTAATATTTAATATTTATTCAAGTATGTTTAATTTTGTCTTAAAAGAATACAAACAATCAGTTATGATTAGGTTGTATCTTTGTTTCTATGCATACTTCCTGTGAGAACCACATATAGACAATAGTTGTGAGTCCAATTAATTTGATTCCTTCCTTGCACTGTCATTTTAACCAAGTTTTCAATGGACATGTGCCCAAGTTTGATGTTATATGTGATGCAACAATGCTCATAATTTTGAGGTTTTTGAGAATTTTGAGAGGGAGGATAATTATGCCACTTTCACACAGGTCAGAAAACTCTTAAAATGCTTAGTTTATACATCATTAAATAGAAGACAATTTTCACTATGTTAAAAGCATGAGTGGCTATTAGATTCATACTCAGGAACAACTCCAAGTTGTACAATCAACTTTCAACCTATTAATCGACAAGAAGATCTAAATTTTTCTAGTGACACCAAACAGATGGTGGATATGAAAATTTGTTTGATAGAATTAATGTCCGTTTGTTCATGTTGGTATTCTGTCAACCTGTTTTATAGGCGAGGAGGAAGGGTGGAAGGAGGGAAGTGGTACATGGTATGGTCCTCCCCCTCCCGATGGGGATGGAAGTGAAGGTAATATTAAATACCTTCACTCTTGGTCACCTTTTCCATTTAATAATCATTACAATGAAGAGTGCAATAAGCAAGGTGTATCAGTATCAAAGAGTAGAAAACACTAATTTTTAATTGCATAAATGAGAGGTAATAAAAATATTATTGGAAATAAGTCATCCCATCTAAAGATGAGGTGGTCCTAAGGAGCTTCGTAGATTAGTGATAACGTACTCCATCAAATTTAAAGTTTTAAGTTTTTATTCTACCTGGTCTATGATATTAAATATTTCATTTATAAGAATAAATGGACTTAACCTCAACTCAGAAGAAACTAAATGATTCTAACTCTTTATATAGAGAATTATTTTTAAAATCAAGAGGTATTGACATAATATTGTTGCAAAGGAAGGATAGAGATCTTCTTACATGCCTGATTTAAGAGTTTTTGTATAGCTAGATCAATGTCTATAATCATGTAGCTATCACCCCTTTCAGGTTCCCTGCAAAACATTAGTGGCTTGCCTTCTAGTCATTTTAATGGTGATTAGCTATCTCTTTGCTCATGTTTTGGTAAGTTTATATGCCCAACAAAACCTATTATGTACAAGATTTATGATCCCTTCAGACAAACTTACTTATTCAGAACAAATTGACACATTTTGTATTTTCACCTATCTTCTTCCACATACTCTGTTCAACATTACAGATAGAAGAATTCAGCGGGTCTTTTACTTCCTATTTTTCTGTTGGCAACAAGTGGTGCATGTGGATATGGAGCACTAGTGAAAACAAACATGTTTTATTCAAGAATAGTAGCTTTGGGTCCATCTCTCTTTGTTGAAGGAAGAGGCTGTAGAGCTTGCTACCAGGTATATAACTGATGTAGACTTAGCATTTACTTATCCTTTTTCTCTATGATGGGTGCACTAGTGTAATCCACAATAGAGTACAACTTTAAAAAAACCCAACTTTAAAATACCTAGCTGGTTGTTTAAGTGGGTATTAAAGTTAAGATTTGATATGGTAGAGGAGTATCTAATAAACGAAAAAATACAGGTAAAATTCAAGAGTGGAATATGTTCGCAAACTCATGTGAATGTGGTAATTACTGATGAATGTGGCGGATGCAGCAAAAAACATTTTGATCTTAGTGGCAATGCCTTTTCTAGCATGGCATATCCTGAGAATGCTACGAAGCTTCTCAATGAAGGTCTTGTGGATATCTACTTCAGAAGGTATAAACTTTCATATCACACAGTTTAGTTTTCTAGGGGTTGTTTTCATGAGATAACTTATGGTTACATAAGGTACCTTGTGATTATGAAGGAAAAAAACATTACCTTCAAAGTTATTCCAGATGCTTCATGTGTTCATTGATGTAGTGGATTAATCTTTCATATTTAACAAGGATTTCATGTGTTCTATTGATGTAGTGCTTGTGTTTGTGGTCTTTACCGCAATCTTTGCATTTATGTTTGACTTTTATATTGAAGTGTTAAATTTCTAGAATAGATAAAGAGATAGTAGAAACTTGGATTTTGAAATGCACTTAGATGCCACTATCCTTGGTAGAACCTATGCCCTTGGAATAGGTTATCTACAGGCATCTTGATCCAGGTTACCAGTAAAAATCATAAATGGATTAGAATTTATTCCATCTTTTATTATATGTAAAATAAGTGTATTCAAATCCTCTATTCTTCTCACTAGTATGGTGTTCGTTCGTGGGCTTCCAAATCTCTCTGTAAATTTAAACCTCTTTCATTAAAATTTTATTCTTGTTCTTAGCAAATTTGCAGGTAATGAAAGCAATAATTGTAGAATTTGTACAAAATGGATTTGTTGAAAAGGCTTTAGAAACATTCAAGAAAATGCAATTGGCTGGTGTATAGCCAAATAATACAAGCAATCAAAATCCTATGATGACAAGAAATGCATACTATGGTGCTAAAAAAATAATGAACACTTATCCTACAATCTGACATCATTAGAATGTGAAGTTTAGTTGTTGATGATTGGGTTTCTTCTTTTTGCAGAAGTTAACAGAGATGAATGTTTGTTTTTGTGGAAGGCCGCAACTTTTTTTTCTTTTCACTCACATAAATATGTTGTAATCTGCTATATCTTAGCATGGATGGATGAAACATACTTTATTGGCTTATTGTGTATGTATGGATAATACTTTCTTTCGTATGGCAGAGATTATATGTGGTTCTAGATGTGTGAACACATTATGATTCTTATGATCATAGTTGTTATTCTTATGTGGATAAGATTTTTTTTTGAGACATGATCATAGTTATTACTCTTACAATTATATGAATTCATAAGATAAGTTTTTTCTTATGAGATTCATTTGGTTATGATTATTCATTTGGATATACTTATGCTCATGGCTAAGTTATTCTTATGAATTGGATAATATCATGGACTTGATATTCCTCTTATGGATCAGGGATCCATTGTTGAGCATTTGGTGGACATCATGGACTTGATGTCTGGAGACCATTGATCAAAGCATTTGGTGAATATAATGGACTTGCTATTAGTTAGACCATTGCTCTAGATATCATGGACTCAATATCTTATGGATCAGGGATCCACACTTGAGTAGTTGGAGGAAGTCATGGACTCGATGTTGATAGACCATTACTCTGAGCACTTGGTGAATATCAAGGACTTCATATTCGTTAAGCAAATGCTCCTAACATCATGGATTTGATGTTTGAGTCAAGATGACTTGTGGTTGGAAAGAATCATGGACTTGGTGATACTTTTGATATCATGGACTTGATATTCAAAAGAGTCAAGGTGACTCGTGGATCTAGGAAATCCACAAATTTTGTTTAAAAGAAAAAAACACGTCGTCGCTATTTCAACGTTAGTCACATTTGTCATCAATGAGAAAGCTATATGAACGACTAATCCTCATCGCTATACCAACCAACCCCCTTAGTGTTTTGATGACTTTGACGTCATTTATATAGCATTATTGTCATTATTTTTTAACTGATCGCGTCGTATTGGGTCGTAAATGTGACCAAGTGTGGAATGGGATAGTCATGAAATCCGCTTACAATTCTTGACATAGATCCCTTTTTGTTTGACCTTTGCATCGTCAGTTTTCTGATGATGCAAGCCAGTCGTCAATTTCTTTGGCAAAAAAGTTCCATGACGACATTGGTTGATTGTTCTACATTTGATAGTCGCACAAAGGACCTCTGCGCGTCAGAAATTGAACTAAATTTTATTACAGAATAAACAAAAATAAATTATAAACCTAAACCAAATTGAATTATAATCAAAACCCTTAATCAACTTGAACCCTAATTATAAAACTAAATGAACACAAAACCAAATTAAACACTAACTCTAAACCAAAATATACCCGAACCTTAACGAAAGAAAATTGAACCCTAATACTAAGATTATTTGAACACTAAAGGAAATTGAACCCTAACCCTAAACATGATGAAGCATTATAAGATACTAAACCTAGTGATTATCAAATTTGTGTTTCTCTTTAAATCCAAACAAATCTACTGGACATAGAATCAAATCAAATCTTGGAACCCTTTTAAAATATAACCTTAAACACTATTAAACCGAAAGCTCACTCGACCATAAGCTTAAATAAATACCAACCTTGAATTTGAACCTAATGTAATGGGAGTGTAGAAGGAGAGAGATAGCTAGAGGGGAAGAGAAAAGATGGGATGTAAGTAGGGAGAGAGAAGATCATAAGAGTTAGAGAGATATAGGTAGGAGGGAAGGAAAGATAAGAAATAGAATTTATTCCCTAAACCAAATTAAACATTAACCATAGACCTGTTATGCCCTGCATACCCGTCCCTACATTATGTTGGCAAAATGTTGGGTCCCGCTTTTCACTTATGCCTTGTTTCTTTTCCTCTTGTTTTCCTCCAGCCTTTGCCTCCGTAGGGTCGGTGTTTTCTTTTCCTCTTGGTTTCTCTTCCTCTGTGACCCGGTCTCAGAGTGTTTTTGTCTTCCTTGTCCCAGCCGGATTCCAGACTCAGGGATTCTCTGTCACTATTTCCTCTTTTGTTAGAGGGTGCGGTTGCATGGAATCCCCAGGCCTGAAGTTCGAAGGTTTTCCTTTCGTAGGATTAGTGGAAGGAAAGAACAAGATGTTTTTTACCCTAAGGGTATAAATAAGTTTCACTAGTCATTGTTACATTTATCGTGAACAAATTACCCAGAGCAATTCAAGGCGATTAAGGTGATTTAACAATGATTAAGTGTGATTTGTTTTCAGAGCTTAAAAATTGCTTAACAGTAATTGGAAGTTGTGCATTCATGGTCATTTGAAGGTGATCAGTTGCAGAGTGCCTCTCATGATCGTTCTCCCGCATTCCTCGTTCCTAAGGTAGGCCCTTCTGGTTCTCCCTCGTGCTTTCTGGTTCTGTTTTGGTTTTTGTTGCATTTTTCTTTTGTCTCTGGTTTCCCGTTTTGTTCTTTTTGTCACCTCCTGTTGGTGGGATGGCTCTGGCAGAGGGTCAGCCACCCTCTGCACAGTTGTAAAATAGCATAGTTCTTATGTATATCCTGTAGATTTTGTAATTTTTCTATAGGTAGCTATATATAGGTTTGTTCTTGGGTCGGCCCTCATTGTGCTTTGACCCTCGTTGTGCTTTGACCCTCTATGTAGGTGCTTGTAGTTTATGTACATTTCTATATATCCTTCGCACTCATTTGGTGGCGAGCTCATCGTTCCCTTTTGTGTTTACCCAAATTGTCAAGCACACCCTTGTGGTGTCTGCAAACTCAAACTCAGCACCTCACCTGATTGAGTTTGTAGGTTTTCTCTCTCCTCTGTCAGCTCAGTCTTAATGTCAGGTTTAATTCTCCCACATGCGAGCATTCAAAAATTCCCCAAGTGGCATTCATTTCCTCACATGTTCAGACAACTATCACCGTTGTTGCCATTATTCCCATTATTACATGCCCACATGACACCCTATGTCAGCCTAGTATGAATAATTACTGGTCATGTCAATAACGGTTAGTTTTCTGAACTCTGGGTCCCAAGTTCCCCTTTGACCTCCATTTCATTCACCATATGATCCAAAACCCCCAGAACCCCTGGGCATAGATCAAATTCCCAAGTCATTTTGTTATATATATATTTTCAGGTTTTGATGCAAACTAACACCTTTTCAGGACAGATGTGAGGCGGTGACGAAATCTCTAGAATCCAGAATTCTATTATGTTATATATATATATATATTGACGATCGTCCGGTCTTGCAAGTTGCCAAAATTCACTTATCAAACATGTTTGAAGCATCAACATCTTCTCTACCCAGGAGCCTGGAACTCCCTACTACTTCAATAAGGGCAAACATCAGGAAAAAGGCCGAGAAGGCCTTAGAAAAGCTCCCATTGACAATGAAATATTTGAAGGGAGAAGCTATTCTGGGATCAAAGGTTGATTCCAAGCTTCAATTGATCATTGACACAAGTGTCAGAGCATGGGCCGAAATGCAGGCCTTGGTGAAAATAATGTTCATTCAGCGCAAGGCCAAAGATCTAATGGCACCTAATGTGGCTGCCTCCAGAATCCTCAAGGCCGCCTACTTCCCCTGCTCAGTGCAGGATCCAGAGCTCATTCTCACACTGGCAGAACACTACAACATAGTCGTCTGGGCTGTCATGCTTGCCGATCCTCTTCTATCAGGATACCCAACACCCATGGTGTCTCTAGATGCCGCAATATTTTCCTCAGGGATAGGGATCCCCCAATTTCCAATGTTGTAGTTATCACCCGGACCCTGGCATTGAATGAATTTGAGAAGCTCCCGCAAATGGCCCGGGAATACCTCAACTCCAACTGGCTTAAGACCCCAAGAAAAGATTATAAAAAGATGAAGTTGGAGATCCCTTAGATAGAATTAAAAGAAAGTATACAAATGGCAATCATCACTTTGTGTAGGGTCTTTGGAGAGCCTCATGTCCAGGAATTCTCATCATGGATGTATTACTTCTTATTCGGCATCACCTCTGGTGGACAAACTTTCAATTGGGCCACTATCATCGCCAATCATGTAGATGCTCAACTCGTTAGGGTCACTCAGCCCTCCAAATTTTACATGACTTCATATGTCTTATGGACATTGGCACAACAATGCCCCATAACCAGGGGATTACTCATTGTCGGCATGCTTGGGACTGGCAAGGGCCAGAATGCTCTGTTGGACTATTTTCCACAAATACAATGGGAGGCCAGTTTCCCCAGTTTTTGCAGAGTAAATGACACCTTCATTTACTACAACATTCTTACACCCACTTGGGATGCTGGATACCAGCTTTCAAAGGAGGCAATGACTTTGGTCAGAACCTATGGTCATTACTACATCTAGTTTAAAGAAAAATCCTACATTTGGGTGACTGGCTTCTCTAGGAAACCCTACCTATTGCCCAAAAATTGTCAGGATAGGATAATTATTTTGGAATATTGTAGACAGATTCTAGAGCTACATGCCTTCTTTGCATTGAAGAAGGTCACCAACATTCTGTTCCCAATCACCTGCGGGAACTATACATGTAGTGACAAAAGAGGTCGACAGTGAACTAAAGTGTCTGGGGCTGGCAGAGTTCTACTTGGACCAATTTTTTTTTGATCCGTTAGATAAGATAGCATCAGCATTGCCCTGAGTGTCAGACCCCCACAAGCCTCACATTGAAGATTTTTGGGAAGACTGCCATGATGATTTTGAAGTCTAGAATTGACATTTCATCAGGATGACGCAAGGTATGATGAAGCGTCTCAAGCTTTAGACCTTCCCAAAGGAATTTTTAGATACCGGGTCTACAGAGGATCCGCAATACAAGGCTTAGGGAGTAGACAAAATGGCTCTCCCTCCGGTGGTCTGGGACACCCTGGAAGGCCCAACAATTGAGGACATCACCCACGATGTGATCGAACGTAGTCATGCATATTTTTAGAGGGTATGTCCAAAGAGTACTCGCAAAGTTGGCCCATTTTTGCAAGGATCCAATTCTGGGGTCGGAACCTCCGCGCAAGGCGAGGATAGAGGAAAAGAAAAAGTTGGGACCCCACCCCAGATTCCATCCACAGTTTCCATTTCGGAACAATTGCACCTTCAGCTGCCAATGTCCCACCAGATGAAGGAAGCCATAAGCACCCCACTAGGCATCCTAGTTACTACGACAGAACCTGTGATCCCTTCCGGTTCCCCCTCACTTGAAGAACTTATGGTTTGGGTAATAGGGACAGGAGTGAAGGAGAGCGTGCTGCCATTTTGGATGTTGGGCCCCTGTTGGTAACAAGGAGGAAGAAGAAAAAGACAAATGTCCCTCCACCAAAGGCAGAAATAGACCTCGGGATACCCAACATCCCCGAGGTGTAGATCATCTCGGATTCCCCTGAACCAGAAAATTAACCAAAGAATCCCTCGTAGACCTCCCCTCCTCATGATGATTTTGACGACATCTTTGGGATGGACAAGCTTGTAAATTTACAAGGGGATATAGGGAAGGTGGTAGAAGAGATATCCACCCAAGAAGAAGAAACAATCCCCACTAATGGGGAGATACTGGAAAAATAAATTTCTGCGGAACAAGAGGTCCAGGCAGAGAGAGAAAAAGAGCCAGAATAGATGGACATCCCAGATGTCCAGGAAATCTTGGTCCTAGAGTCTGAAACCAGAGAAGGGAGGCAAGTACAAAATGAGAAGTCGACTTTGGTTGAGGGAATTGGACCTACGAGAACAACCATAACCTCAGCCGCCATGCTCCAAACACCTCCACCCACCTAGAGCAGGGTAACATTTGGTGAGGTAGTCTCAGTACCCCAACAGTCAAATATCGGCCAGACACCTCTACCATCTCTAGAGGATAAGCCAACGAAGGAGGATGTCCTGATAGATGATGTCGAAGAAGAAGAGAAGCAACAACATGATGAGGGGGAGCACCCTGATGATATGAATGTTGATTCCAAGGATGCTACAAAGGACATGGACACTGAGGTAGAAGATATTGATGCCATGAAGGTGCGCAATGCAGGTGGCTCTGAAAATACAGAAAAAGAGTCTGAAGAGACTCTGAACATCGAGGGTGAATAACAGAACCCCAGAGAAGATTCAAATGATCAAGCCTTAGCAGCAAGGTCGCCCCCACCACCACAATGGTTGGTGGAGTCAAAGAAGAAGAAAGCCCCAACGGTGGCCAAAGCCCATCTCTCCTTGGCTAAGATGATGATACAAAGTTAGAGCCTCCCCAAGGCGAAGAAGGCCTGAACACTCCACTCTATTCAGACTGGTTCGGGCGAACATACAATCACAGTCGTTGCGACACCTCCCCTAGATAAAGAGGAATCAGCGGTAAGCACTGCATAATACACGGTCATAGAGGTACCTCAGGGGAAGAGGGATAAGCAGGGTGAACTAGACCTACTGAAAGAGGCCAGCCGGGAAATTGAGGCCCGCTATGACAAGCAAGTCCAGAAGCTTAAGGAAGAAAGGGAGAAGAACATAAATCTTGTTAGGTTATTAAAAGAGCTAGCACAACCATTGGCTGAAATTCATCCAGAAGCTTCTACATCTGGAGCACCGCTTCCACAGGGTGACGTCGACGCATTAAGGATATGAAGAAGATGACACAGGTGGTCAATGATTGGGTGGCCAAGCAGGTAGGAAATGTCTGTCATTTCCTAGTGGCAACTCTCTCAGACTTGCATACAGCTGGCAACATTATGTACAATGCCAAAAATAACATTTCTATTTGGGAGGGAGAGACCGAGCAATACGAGGCTTAGAAAAGCAAACTAGGAGAGCTCATGAACCTCAGAAAGGAACCCGTCATGGAGATGGGAATTTTTGGGGAGGAGTCCTTTGATTGTATCTAGGTCTAGAACTTTAGACTTGATCTCAAATAGGAGATTAGCAAGCAACTGGTAGGGGCCCTAAAGGACAAGGTCCCCGGAGTAGAATATTCTATAAATTTATACAAGGCATTTTTTACAAGGGTTTCGAGAGTTGATCCCTTCAGCACCAATATGTGCACTCTGATAGATTATGTTGTGGGGAATTTTGATGAGCTAATAGAGTCATGATTCCAGTCCCTGGGAGATTTTGATGGAGCAAAGATTTCACACTTATCTCGCATGATGCTCCGGGCCCATGATGCAGCAAAGATGGTCGCAAAATTCAAGGGAAATGCTCTAGATTTGGGCGAGCAGGTGGGGGCAGCCACATATCGCCAGGTGTGCATCAAGGGCATCGATGAAGAGGAAATTCCCCAGCTTTTGGAAGCTTTCAAAATGTACAAGGCGCAATAAAGATGTCTAGATTCCAGAGATTCTCACCAACAGGGTACAATTTTGTAAATTGTTTATTCTTCGAGTGTAAGCTCCCGAACTCCAAAATTCCATATCCAAAGTTTTGTATTCTTTCAATGAATCACGTCTAGGTTCCCCGAAGCAGACCAGTCATTGTCCAATAGTTAATAAGGGGGTCAACAGGTAGGTGATCCTGATAAGGCATGTCAAATAGAGGGATGGCTCTGACAGGTGATCCTCCCGAGGCGCCGCTCCAACATTAACTACTTGGTGCCGCAAAGACAGTGAGCCGCATTTTGCATTGATGAGGCATATTGCCTCAAACTCCAAGAAGATCAGATTTCTTCTATTTTTACCCCGACACTCTCTTCTATGCTAATTCTTCTAGCTTGTCTTCTTGTCTTCTTCTTCCATCTTGTCAGACCTATGCTCTTTTCAAGGTGATTGTAAGTGGTGCAGGTAGTACCAGCCACCAGATATTGTATTTTAATGTTGAGTGTATAGTTAGATTAGGTTAGTTTTAGGGAAAACTATGTGTATAAATAACAGGTCCGACCTCATAATAAGGGTCAGCAAAATTGATGATTTTGTAGTCCAATACTATTAGCATTTCATTTCCAGTAGTTGCAGGAGCTCAATGCTCAGTAGTTCTTTATAGTTAGATGCTCCCTTGGAGCCATTGATGTACACACCAGTGATGCTGGAACACTCTATTAATGAAGAAAGAAGAACAATTTTTGGCAATACTATTGTTGATGTTCTGATCTCCGAGTTAGCAATACCTTTTTGTGTTGTATGTTTCTTATGTCCTTTGCTCTGATGTTTGGTTTAGATTAATGATCTCATTTCCCCTTGCTATTGAATATGTAGGAACTGCTGGTTCTGTGTGCATTCAGTATTTAGTATAGTTCTTTAAAGCATTGTTGATGTTGGAATTATGTTGCATGACTATAAGTAGAAGTAACAAGCTCTTAACTCTGGCCTATCTTTTGTTGTTTATTTGGTAAACTTAACGTGATTATAGGAAACCCCATTCCCATCGCTGAAATCCCCAAAGAAGATGAGTAAAACCAGGTATCCCCCCAAACAAAAATAGTCACTTGCCCAACTTAGCTCCCCGCATCGTCGAGACTCGACACTCAGGTGCTTGAAGGCCTGAAGAATTAATTCTCTGGAGAACCTTTATAGGCGAAGTTGGCTGGTACCCTGGTACCCAGTGACAACTTATCCCTGTTGATCGGACTGGTCACAAAGTCCCATCAACAGAAACTGGTGCTAGAAGGAGGGCATGAGCTCGTTCCCTTTTGGAGATTTCAATTTTACACCACCCGAGGGTTCCCCATGCCATAGTTTTAGGAACCAATCTTTTAGCGGGATAGGGTCTTTCTCACCCTTACATTTTGAAAGAATCCTTCGATCAAACCCGAACCCTAAAAAGTTTGTTAAACTTGAGCCTCCTACTCAAAAGAAAAGGACCCTGAAAACCAAACAACCAACCAACCTTGTCTGGGGATTCGCTACACCTCAAAATACCCAAGCCCCTCAGATAATCTCAGGGACCAATGCTCAACCTAGCCAAAATCTAGCAGCCCCAATGGAAAATTACTTTGGTAACACCGGGTCCCCAATGGGGTAGTTCCCTAGTGCCCCCAACGATCTTCCTCAACATCCATAGAAGATTTGTCCTAAATATGAGCATCTAGGCCCACAAACTGCACAAGAACACCTCCAGGCCTATAAGGATGCCATGAACCAACATCGGGAACAACATCAGGATGTTGTAACCTGGATGTTCCCTCTATCCTTAGGACAAAATGAGTTAAACTGGTACCTCACCTTGCCTGCCAAATTCATCAATAGTTGGCAGGATATGGAAGACGCCTTCTTAGCGGCCTTCAACATTCATGTGGACCCAACGTGGTCTCACAGCTAGTTTATCTCTATCAAGAAGGAACTGAACGAACCCCTCGCCACATTCAACCATCGGTTCCAATGTGCCTTGAAGCGGTGAATGAGCTCCTTCATCCCATCCATAGACGTAACCATCCAGACATACCTGAATGCTTTAGACCCCATTTTTTCCACTCTCCTTTGGAGAACAACCACCGCCAATGATCGGGATACTCTGGCGAAGGTTTACAACCTAGCCCTGGAGTTGTCTCACGGTTTGAGAAAAGCTCCCGGTGGGATTGGACAGAGCCTACCATTCAACATGATACCCAATAGAACTTCTTACATCAGGGAAGACAATCCTAATCCAGCAATGGGTGCTCCGACGATGGCCATGGGCCCACCACCATCGATAGACCAGCAGGCCCGATACGTTTATCCATCACAAGCCTAGACAATACCGAGTCTAGAATTTGTTCCCTAGATCCAGCCATAGTAGATGCAAAAATCATTGACACAACCCTCCAGAGTACCTTTCTTCCAGTTGCTTGTGGCCGGGGGACTGTCATCCTCGACTCCGAGAGCTATTTCCGCTATCCCCAGGAACCAACCACAATAACCGTCACACTGTGACACAACTACCCAGCTGTCCACTGAGGATGAATCCCTCTGGCGATTGGTGTCCTCCTTGATGAGGGACATGGGATAGCTGAAGGTGGGGCCTTCCATGCCTCACAATACCAATTCCCATAGAGCGAGTATTTTCTCCAGATAATGAAATACATATTCCAGAGGTAGAAACTACAATAATGGGCCTCGGCCCAATCAACAACAATGAAACAACAATGCAAATATCGGAGGTCCTTCTCCAAACCAAAACACCACTCAGGGCGGTGCTAGACCTAGTCATTCTACACATCTTGTAGAATTCCACCCCTTGACCAATTGGTGTAGATTGCATGACACCATCTCTCATTCCGAGGTGAACTGTGCCACACTAGAGAAGATCATCATGAACTCCCAGTCGGACAAACAACAACCTATTAATCCTACTCCCGCAGAATCATCCACATAAGAGCCTTCTCACATTGCCTTCACGTGTGAGACCATCTTCTTCAGGACAGACAAAGAGGATGAAGAAGAACCCAAATTATAGGGGTTCTTTGATGAATCTATCTCGGCCTTCAAGGCCAATGCTTTTACCAGCCCACAAACTCCTTACAATAGTCAGAGTCAGGATAGAAAAGGGCCAGCTTACACACCAATGCCTCCCAAGAATACCCCTCCCCAAGATAAAACAACTAATTTCTCCTTCCCACCGAAAGGACCTGACTCTAACCAAGCCAGGGATCTGGCTAGGGGAAGTCAACTTTACCCGGGGGAAGGTTTGACATCACTAAGGCGTTAGAGAAAACCACCACCTCCATGACCTTGATGGAGGTTTTGCTAAACTATATCGGGAAGAAGTCCCTTCTGAAGGTCTTGGGAAACCTGGAAGCCATCAGTTTTCCACCAAAGACTGTCACATTTGACGATGCCAACTTAGCTATCTTTCAGGGAAACACAGAGGATCCTCCCTTCCTACTAGGCTTGAACATACAAGGGAAGAACCTACACAATTTCCTGGTAGATTCCGGTGCTTCAGGCAATGTCATGCCCTTATCTATATGCTAGAAGCTCAGACTCACTCCCACTCCATCCAAAGGCTTGGTAGTCCAACTAGACAAAACTGCTATGAAAATGGTAGGTGAGTTGAAAAACATCCAAATTCAGCTCATCCAAGACCCCCGAATATATAGCACAATAGACATCCAAGTGGTGGACATCCCTGAAACCTATGGGATGTTACTAAGTCAAAATTGGTCTAAGGCCCTTAATGGGTACTTTTCCACTGACTTCTCCCACTTGTGGCTCCCCTAGAAGGGGCAATATAACCAAATCTGGGTAGAGAGTGAACCCAGAATGAAGCAGGCCCTCACCGAAGTTGGGAGGGTAAATGAAGTCCTTTTCTCTGAATCTTACCCCATGGTGTACCGACCTCTAGAGATCCTAACATTTGACTTTACCTTTGGGGAGGATCCCATAGTTGTTTAGAGAATTCAGGACCTGGATGAAAAACTGAAGGGTGAGGTAAACTCACAAGGTAACATGGCAACTCCCGCCACACTCTTGTTTGACACTTGGTGTCGGGTCCATTACCAAAAATATTCAGAGCTGGAGTGTGAGCCTTGCATCATTGTTGCTACCCGCTATATCAACACCCTCCAGGAGAAAGAATAGAAAGCCAATTCACCTGGACTGAGTAATCCATCCAGCGGTACACCTAAGGTACCGCTTGTCCACGAACCCCAACCAGAGGCTTCTCTAGGGGAAAACCTTACCCATGCACCGTCAGAGCTGGAGGAATCACTTCCCAACCCTCCCAAAGTCAATCCAAACACCACTTCGCCTTCCCAACCCTGAAAAATGAATAATGACCTATGGACCTTGAAGTTTGATGGATCTTGGTCTAAACAAGGCTACGGGGCCGGAGTGGAACTGATCAACCCACGGGGAAAATCCTTCCTCGCATCTTAGAGGCTGCAGTTTAACAGGACCAATAATGTCACAGAGTATGAGGCCTTGGTCCTCGGACTCCTATTCACATTGAGAAAAGGGATCACCCGCCTCCGGGCGATGGGTGATTCAGAGTTGATCATAAAATAAGTCCAGAGCCAATACACTTGTCACGACAAAAGGCTAGCAGCATATCGCAACCGGGCATGGAGCCCAATTGAAGACTTTAATGCTTTTGGCATCGAGCTTATTCCCTAGAAACATAACTATGTTCTAGATGCCCTTGCCATGTCTGCCAGCACCCTTGAGCCAATGGATGGCTCCCGGCTTCAGAATTTTTCTGTCAAGATGGTCCCCACCCCATCCATCCCAGATAATATCACCTACTTTTAGGTTTTCGAGGATGACCAACATATTCTGGCCTTCATGGTCAATGTTGGCGCCTTTGAGGCTCAAATAGTAGAAGAAAGGGATCATGACGATACCATGCAGGGTGAGGAAGGCTCTGGCTCAGACCCTATCTAATTTTTGAGATCTATGGGGATAATACTTATCGCCTCAGTACCATGACCAGAGAAGTCGTCCCATTGCATGTCAATGGAAAGTTCCTTAAACACTACTTTGAATGAGGCGGGTGGTAAGTTTGCCTGAAGTTGTATCATATGTAAAGTTTTTCCACTTGTAAATATTCCTTTCTTAGTGCTCCTTGGGAGTGCCTTGTTCTTGTAAATAGTTTGTTGGCGGTCCCTCGGGGCCGCCCCCTTTCCTTTGACTTTTGTTTTTTTTGGTTTCTTTTTCTTTGCATTTTGTTTTCTAGGTTCCCGGTGTGTTATCCTCTTCTTGTAGATAGGTATGCTTTGCATGAAATTTATTCCTTAGAATGGTACCTTATGCATTTTGCATAGTCTAGAATCTATTGTTAGCATGGTGGAATTTGTCTGCACTCTAGAGTCTTTTTGTGCATATGTTAAAAGGTTATGGGTAATCTTCATCAGATTCATATCTTGAAAGTTTGGACATCAGTTAACAAAAAATATAAGAAGCAAGTAATCTCACGGTCCTTGAGGATAGATCGGTTGCACCAGTTCTGATTAATGAAAAATAGGTTTTACAAGGACCCGAAACCTTTACAAAAAACCAAAGAGTACAACAGGTTTTACAAGGACCTGCAACCTAGTATAACAGATACACAGATTTAAAAGCAAAAACATCTTTGCCAAGGCAACAGAACAGAAAGGGACAGCAAGACAGCATATCAAACAGATGAAAGTCCCAAAGATAAAACAGAAAACAGCAGGGACAGCAAAAATAAAGACCAACCAGGAAAAGCAGAGAAAAAAAACAATTACATTTCTTTAACCATCTCTTCTGCTTCGAGGACCATGAGTTGCATGTTGTTGACCGAGGTTTTCAGTTCCTCAGTATCTTTGTCCTCCTTTGGGCTCTTTTTCCTCGCACTGGCTCTGGTTCTCGATCCCGGTCCCGTCTTCTCCACAATGCTGCTGTCTTTTTCCTTGTTAATCATTTCCAGTTTCTCCATGAGGATCGGTTGCACTAGTTATTGACCAAGTCTGAAAATCATAAAAATATCCCAGGTCTGAAATGTCTCTCCTATTCAGAAATTTAAAATGGATGGTGAGGTGAAAGAAGTACGACCATGAAAATTAGCTAAGTTTAAGGTTCACGGTGAAAGGAGTACTACCTCCCCATCTTCAAAAGAAAAGAAAAGTAAGAAAACTGAAGAATAGAGAATTCTGGGGTCCGGGGGATCATGCAAGATGTAAAAATTTTGGTTTGACATATTCAGTGCCTCCACTCTACTTCTCCTAGAAATCATCAACTTGATTTTCTTTCAAAGAACACACTACACAACTGACGAAAGACCGAAGGATTGAATTAATGATGAGTCTTATTTTCTCAGACACCTCGTGCATTGCAAATAGAATACTCTAGGTAAAGGCGAGTTCTGGTTTTTCTAACCAGAGATTATGTAGTTCTCAAATGTGCTAAGGAATTCATCCCAGTGAGTCGCCATTTGTTATGCCCTGCATACCCATCCCTACATTTTGCTGGCAAAATTTTGGGTCTCCCTTTTCGCTTTTGCCTTGTTTCTTTTCCTTTTGTTTTCCTCTGGCTTTTGCCTCCGCGGGGTCGGTGTTTTATTTTCCTCTTGGTTTCTCTTCCTCTGGGACTCGGTCCCAGAGTGTTTTTGTCTTCCTTGTCCTAGCCAGATTCTAGACTCAGTGGTTCTCTATCACCATTTCCTTTTTTGTTAGAGGGTGCGGTTCAATGGAATCCCCAGGCCCAAAGTCCAGAGGTATGCCTTTCTTGGGATTTGTGAAAGGAAAGAATGAGATTTTTTCTACCCTAAGAGTATAAATAAGTTTCACCAGTCATTTTTACATTTTCTGCAAACAAATTACCCAGAGCAATTCAAGGTGATTAAGGCAATTTAACAATGATTAAGTGCAATTTGTTCTTAGAGCTTAAACATTGCTTAAAAGTAACTAGAAGTTGTGCGTTCATGGTCATTTGAAGATGATCAGTTGCAGAGCGCCTCCCATGCTCATTCTCTTGCATTCCTCATTCCCAAGGGAGGCCCTTCTGGTTCTCCCTCGTGCTTTCTGGTTTTGTTTTGGTTTTTGTTGCATTTTTCTTTTGTCTCCAATTTCTCATTCTTGTTCTTGTTGTTGTCTTCTACCCTCTATGCAGTTGTAAAATAGTGTAGTTCTTGTGTATATCCTATAGATTTTGTAATTTTTCAGTAGGTATCTATATATAGGTTTGTTCTTGGGTTGGCCCTCATTGTGCTTCGGCCCTTGTTGTGCTTCGACCCTCTATGTAGGTGCGTGTAGTTTATGTACATTTCTATATATCCTTTGCACTCATTTGGTGGCGAGCTCACCGTGCCCTTTTGCATTTACCCAAATTGTCAAGCTCACCCTTCTGGTGTGTACAAACTCAAACTTGGTACCTCGCCTAGTTGAGTTTGTAGGTTTTCTCTCTCCTTTGTCAGCTTAGTCTTAAAGGCAGGTTTAAGTCTCCCACATGTGAGCATTCAAAACCGACCCAAGTGGCATTCATTCCCTCGTGTGTTCGGATAGCTTTCGCCATTGTTTCCATTATTCCCTTTATTGCATGCCTATGTGACGCCCCATGTCAGCCTAGTACGACTAATTATTGGTCATGTTAATAACGATTAGTTTTCTAGGCTCTAGGTCCCAAGTTCCACTTTGACCTTCATTTCATTTGCCATATGATCCAAAACCCCCGGCACCCCCGGGAATAGATCAAATTCCCAAGTCATTTCGTTATATATATATATTTTTGGGTTTTGATGCAAACTAACACCTTTTCAGGACAGATGCGAGGCGATGATGAAATCTCCAAAATTTGGAATTCTATTATGTTTTATATATATACTGACGGTCGTCCGGTCTTGCAGGTTGCTGAAATTCACTTATCAATCATGTCTGAAGCATCAACAGCTTCTCAACCTGGGAGCCCGAAACTCCCTACTACTTCAACAAGGGAAGCCATCAGGACAAAGGCCAAGAAGGACTTAGAAAAGCTCCCATTGACAATAAAATATCTAAAGGGAGAAGCTATTCTGGGATCAAAGGTCGATTCCAAGCTTCAATTGATCACTGACACAAGTGTCGGAGCATGGGCCAAAATGTAGGCCTTTGTGAAAATAATATTCATTTAGCGCAAGGCCGAAGGTCTGATGACACTTAATGTGGCCGCCTCTAGAATCCTCAAGGCCACCTACTTCCCTTGCTTAGTGCAGGCTCTGAAGCTCATTCTCACACTGACAGAACACTACAAAACAACCGTCCGGGCTATCATGCTTGACGCTCCTCTTCTGTCGGGCTACCCAACACCCATGGTATCTCTGGATGCCACAACATTTTCCTCGGAGCTAGGGATCCCCCAGTTTTCCAATGCTGCAGTAATCACCCAGACCCTGGCATTGAATGAATTTGAGAAGCTCCCGCAAATGGCCCAGAAATACCTTAACTCCAAATGGCTTAAGACCCCAAGAAAAGATTATAAAAAGATGAAGTTGGAGATCCCCCAGACCGAATTTAAAGAAAGTATACAAATGGGGATCATCACTTTGTACAGGGTCTTTGGAGAGACTTATACTCAGGAATTCTCGGCATGGATGTATTACTTTGTTAAAAATGAAAAAGAAATATGTAAAAATGAACAATACCAGGAAAGAATCTAAGCGAGTGAATGCATAAAAGAAATATTACCATAAACACAGAGAGAGAAAGCTCCAAGATTCAACACAAGAAGGCAAGATATTTGAAAGGGGAAAGCAAAGAAAACCCCTTGTGACATTATGAATGAGGCATGAAAAGGCTAAGAAGAGGAGAGAGAGAGCGAATTGCTCATACAAAAGTTGAGAAGAGGAAGAAACCTCATTAGTCTAAGGAGAGAAGAAGAGACATCTCTTTAATAGAGATGTGAGAAAGGAGTTGCATGGTAACTTCCATATCTATGTACGCCACATTTCATAAAGTGTGTGCCACTTTTGTTATTTCCTCTTAAGGAGGAATCTAAGGGATACCTTGGTTTATCCCAATTAAATAATACAACCAAGGGATAATAAAAGATACATAAAATGAATTATCCTCACAAGAGGACAAAATAGGTGTAGGGATTCCATAGGAATCTCCTACTTACATAATGCAAGTAAAGATTAATTTCTAACATACTTCTTGTTCGGCATCACCTTCGGCAGACAAAATTTCGATTGGGCCACTATCATCGCCAATCATGTAGACACCCAGCTCGTCAGGGTCACCCAGTTCTCCAAATTTTACATCACTTCATATGTCTTATGGGCACTGGCACAACAACTCCCCATAACTAGGGGATTACTCACTATCGGTTTGCTTGGGACTGGCATGGGCCAGAATGCTCCGTGGGACTTTTTCCCACAAATAGAATGGGAGGCCAGTTTCCCTAGTTTTTGTAGAGTAAACGATGCCTTCATTTACTACAACATTCTTACACCCACTCGTGATGTCAAATACTATATTTCAAAGGAGGCAATGACTTTGGTCAGCACCTAAGTCCATTACTACATCCAGTTTAAACAACACTCCTACATTCGGGTGATCAGCTTCTCTGGGAAACCCTACCTATTGCCCAAACATTATGGGGATAGGATAATTCTTTTAGAATATTGCAGACAGATTCTGGAGTTGCATGCCTTCTTTGCATTGAAGAAGGTCACCAAAATTATGTTCCCAATCACTTGCGGGAACTATACTTGCAGCCTTGCATCGGAAAAAGAGGCCGACAATGAACTAAAGTGTCTGGGGTTGGCAAAGTTTTACTTGGACTAGAAAATTTTGTTCTGTTAGATAAGATAGTGTCGGCACTGCCCGGGCGTCGGACCCCCACAAGCCTCACATTGAAGATTTTTGGACAGACTACTAGGATGATTTTGAAGTTCAGAATCGACATTTCATCAAGATGACGCAAGGTATGATGAAGCGTCTAAAGCTTCGAACCTTCCCAAAGGAATTTTCAGATACCAGGTCTATAGAGAATCTGTAATACAAGGCTCAGGGAGTAGACAAAATGGCTCTCCCTCTGATGGATTGGGACAAATCAGAAGGCCCAGCAATTGAGGACATCACCCAAAATGTGATGGAACATAGTCATGCATATTTTTAGAGGGTATGTCTGAAGAGTACTTGCAGAGTTTGCCCATTTTTGCAAGGATCCACTTCTGGGGCCAGAACCTCTGTGCAAGGTGAGGATAGAGGAAAAATAAAAGTTGGGACCTCACCCCAGTTTCCATCCACAGTTCCCATTGTGGAACAATTGCACCTTCAGCTGGCAACATCCCACCAGATGAAGGAAGCCATAAGCACCTGGCTAGGCATCCCAGTTACTACGACATAACATGCCCTCCCTTTTGACTCCCCCTCACTTGCAGAACTTATGGTCTTGGTAACAAGGACAGGAGCGGAGGAGGAGCGTGCCACCATTTTGGATGTCGGGCCCCCATTGGTAACAAGGAAGAAGAAGAAAAAGACAAATGTCCCTCCACCAAAGGCAGAAAATACCTTAGGATGCCCAACATCCCTGAGGTGTAGATCATCCCAGACTCCCCTGAACCAGAAAATCAACTAGAGAATCCCTAGGAGACCTCCCCTCCGTACGATGATTTTGACAACATCTTTGGGATGGACGAGCTTGTAAATTTACAAAGGGATATAGGGAAGGCAGTAGAAGAGATCACCGCCCAAGAAGAAGAAAGAATCCCCACTGATGGGGAGATACCAAAAAAATAAGTTGCCATTGAACAAGTGGTTCCGGTAGAGAGAGAAAAAGATCTAGAACATATGGACATCCCAGATGTCCAAGAAATCACGGTCCCAGAGACCAAAATAGGAGAAGGGAGGCAAGTAAAAAATGAGTATTCGGCTTCAGCTGAGGGAACCATACCTACGGGAACAACTGTAACCTCAGCCACCATGCTCCAGACGCCTCCACCCACCCAGGGCAGGGTAAAATTTGGTGAGGTAGTCTCAGTGGCCCAACAGTCAAATATCGGCTAGACACCTCCTCCACCTCTAGAGGATAAGCCAACAGAGGAGGATGTACCGACAAATGATGCCGAAGAAGAAGAGTAGCAGCAGCAGGATGAAGGGGACCACCCTGAAGATATGAATGTTGATTCCATAGATGCTGCAAAGGATAGGGACACCGAGGCAGAAGATATTGATGCCATGAAGGTGGATAATGCAGGTGGCCCCAAAAATATAGAAAAAGACTCTAAAGAGACTCTGAACACCGTGTGCAAATAAAAAAACCCCGGAGAAGATCCAAATGATCAAGCTTTAGTAGCAAGGCCACCCTCGCCACCACAATGGTTGGTGGAGTCAAAGAAGAGGAAAGCCCTGATGGCGGCCAAAGCCCATCTCTCCTTGCCTGAGATTATGGCACAGAGTCAGAGCCTCCCCAAGGAGAAGAAGGCCTGGACACTCCACTCTATTCGGACTGGTCCGGGCGGAGATACAGTTGCGGTCGTTGCGACACCTCCCCCAGATAAAGAGGAAGCAGTGGTAAGCACTGTAGAATACACGGTCATAGAGGTACCTCTGGGGAAGAGGGATAAGTAGGGTGAACTAGACCTTCTGAAAGAGGCCAGCCAGGTAATTGAGGCCTGCTACGACAAGAAAGCCTAGAAGCTTAAGGGAGAAAGGGAGAAGAACATAAATCTTGTTGGGTTACATTTGAGTAAGTCTGAGCATGGTGGAATTTTTCTGCACTCCGGAGTCTTTTTGTGCGTATGGTAAAATGTTATGGGTAATCTTCATCAGATTCATATCTTGAAAGTCTGGACATCAGTTAACAAAAAATCTAAGAAGCAAGTAATCGCATGGTCCTTGAGGGAAGATCTGTTGCACTAGTTATTGATCAAGTCTGAAAATCATAAAAATATCCTGGGTCCAGAATGTCTCTCCTATTCAGCAATTTAAAATGGATGGTGAGGTGAAAGAAGTACCATCACGAAAATTAGCTAAGTTTAAGGTTCACGGTGAAAGGAGTACCGCCTCCCCATCTTCAAAAGAAAAGAAAAGTAAGAAAACTGAAGAATAGAGAATTCTGGGGTCTGGGGGCTCATGCAAGATTTAATGATTATGGTTTGATGTATTTAGTGCCTCCTCTCTGCTTCTCCTAGAAATCATCAACTTGATTTTCTTTCAAAGCACACACTACACAACTGACAAAAGGCTAAAGGATTGAATCAATGATGAGTCAGATTTTCTCGGACACCTCACGCCTTGCAAATATAATACTCTAGGTAAAGGTGAGTTCCAATTTTTCTAACTAGAGATTCTATAGTTCTCAATTGCGCTAAGACATTCATCCCAGTGAGTCACCATTTTTTATGCCCTGCATACTCATCCCTACATTTTGTTGGCAAAATTTTGGGTCCCCCTTTTTGCTTTTGCCTTGTTTCTTTTCCTTTTTTTTTTCCTTCGACCTTTGCCTCCATGGGGTCGGTGTTTTCTTTTACTCTTGGTTTCTCTTCCTCCGGGACCCGGTCCCAGAGTGTTTTTGTCTTCCTTGTCCCAACCAAATTCCAGACTCAGGGATTCTCTATCACCATTTCCTCTTTTTTAAGAGGGTGCGGTTGCATGGAATCCCTAGGCCTGGAGTCTAGAGGTTTGCCTTTCTCAGGATTTGTGGAAGGAAAGAACGAGATGTTTTTATCCTTAAGGGTATAAATAAGTTTCACTAGTCATTGTTACATTTACCACAAACAAATTACCCAGAGTAATTCAAGTTGATTAAGGCGATTTAACAATGATTTGTTCTCAGAGCTTAAACATTGCTTAATAGTAACTAGAAGTTGTGTGTTCATGGTCATTTGAAGCTGATCAGTTGCAGAGTGCCTCCCGTTCTCGCTCTCCCACATTCCTTGTTCCCAAGATAGGCCCTTCTTGTTATCCCTCGTGCTGTTTGGTTTTGTTTTGGTTTTTGTTGCGTTTTTCTTTTTTCTCTGGTTTCCCATTTTTTTCTTGTTGTCGCCTCCCATTGGTGGGATGGCTCTACCATAGGGTCATCTTCCCTCTGTGCAGTTGTAAAAAAGCATAGTTCTTGTGTATATCCTGTAGATTTTGTAATTTGTCTGTAGGTAGCTGTATATAGGTTTGTTCTTGGGTCAACCCTGGTTGTGCTTCGACCCTTGTTATGCTTCGACCCTCGTTGTGCTTTGGCCCTTTTTGTAGGTGCTTGTAGTTTATGTACATCTCTATATATCCTTTGCACTCATTTGGTTTCTAGAGAAGAAAATAAATCTTTTTGTAATACAGACCATATTCATCTGCAAGATGATTACATTTGAACAATAAACTGCATATTTACATTGTTTACATATGTTGTTGTTACTGAGAAAATCTAAGTTGTTTAAAGTGCTATAAAGTTTCAATTGGTACATCTAGACCTGAGGATAACTGATTCACCCCCCCTCTCAGTTATTCTAAATTCATTCTAACAAATATAGAGATAATATGGAGATAAATACTTCATATTGTGTGTTGATGATTATTCTAGAATGATGTCAGTTATGTTTTTAGAAGAAAAATTTGATGCATTTAAAATGTTTAAATGGTACAAGGATAGATTTGAAAAAGAAACAGGGAGACAAATGAAATGTATGAGATTTGACAGAGGCAGAGAGTTTACATCTAATGAATTTACACTCTTCTGCAATGAACATTGTATAAAGAGGCAGATGTCTGCACCGAGAATACCACAATAGAACATTATAGATGAAAGGAGAAACCGATCCATTTTGGATTGTGCTAGAACACTGATGATTGAGAGTGAGATTTCTCAACCCTTATGGAGAGAAGCAGTCAACACTGCTTCTTATACACTTAACCGAGTCCAACTGAAGAAGGGAACAAACAAAACACCTTATGAGATCTGGTATGGACACAAACCAAATGCAAGTTGCTTCAAAGTGTTTGGTAGTAGGTGTTATACTCTTAAAGAAGCAAGAGATGGAAAATTTGACTCTAAAGGAGATGAAGGAATATTTTTGAAATATTCTACTAAGAGAAAAGCCTACAAATGTTTGAATAATAATACTAACAAAATTGTAGAAAGTGAAAATGTGAGGATTGATGAATTTTTAGTGAAGAATGATGAAGAAAGCAAGAAGGAACCTGAGGATTATCAAATATTTGTTTATGTAAAAACTGAGATTCCTGACACTATACCAAAAGAACAAACCGAGGGAGAAGATGAGAAGAAAGAGCTTCCACTGAATGATGGAAATGAAGAGATACCAACAACTATTGAGCTTGTGTTGGAAAAGTATGTAAAGAGACACCACTCACTGAGTAAAATCATTGGGGATAAGACTGCTGGAGTTCTAACAAGAAGCAAGGTGAGAGAAAATACATGTTTAATATCTGAGCTTGAACCAAGAAAAGTAAAATACGATTTAGAAAGTGAAGATTGGATGAAAACAATGAAGGAAGGGATAGATCAAATTCAAAAGAATAATACATGGAATTTGGCACCGAGACCAAAAGATAATAATGTAATTGGTACTAAGTGGATTTTCAGAAATAAGCTGAATGAGCATGGTAATGTAATCAGAAATAAAGCAAGATTAGTCTGCAAGGGGTATGCACAAGAAGAAGGAATTGACTATGGTGAAAATTTTGCACCTGTTGCTAGATTAGAAGGAGTAATGATTCCACTAGCATATGCAAATTATAAGGGATTCAAATTTTATCAAATGGATGTTAAGTCTTCATTTCTCAACGGTATTCTTGAAGAGGAAGTATATATTGAACAAGCTGAAGGATTTTCTAAGAATACTAACCAAGACATGATATAAAAACTGCACAAAGCATTGTATGGCTTGAAACAACGTGCATGGTATGAAAGATTGCTTTCATATCTAATCAAAATATGATTTCAAAGGACTAGTGAGAACAACAATGTGTATCTAAAATGTGATAGTAATAATTTTTTTTTAATTATTGAGATATTTGTTGATGAACTTATCTTTGGAGGCAATGACACATTGTGCAGATCTTTGGTTGAGGAGATGAGAAAGGAGTTTGAAATGTCTATGATTGGAGATATTAAGTTCTTTCTTTTTACTTAAAATTCAATAGGTAAAGGATGAGATCTATATTACACAAGAAAAATATATTAAGGAGATCCTAAAGACCTTTGGTATGGATGACTCAAAACCGGTTGGGGAATCAATGGTCACTAGTTGATAGTTATCTAAAGAGGATGAGTCACAAGAAGTCAATGAGACACTCCAGCGATCCATGATTGGTAAGTTGAAATATGTAGTGCACAACATACCTGATATTGCTCATGTAGTAGGAATTATTGTAAGGTTTTCTTCCGATCTGAAGGAAACACATATGTCTGCAGTTAAGAGAATTTTTAGATATCTGAAAGGCACTGAAGATTTCGGCCTACTATACAATAAAGGAGGAGAATTTGTCTTGAAAGTCTATGATGTTGATTGGGCTGGAAACATCGCTGACAAAAAGAGTACAACCTGATGCACTTTCTTTTTAGGAGAAAGACTAGTTACATGGATAAGCAAGAAACAAAGTGGTATATCACAGTCTATTGTCGAGGCTGAGTATGTTGTTGCAGCTATGAATTGTACAAATATTGTGTGGATCAAACAACTACTAGAAAGTATGCCAGAAGAGATCACCGATCCAGTCACTATCTATTGTGAAAATACAAGTGCTATAAACATATCAAAGAATCTAGTAATGCACTCAAAGACCAAGCACATATCTATCAAGTATCACTGCTTGAGAGAGAAAGTACAAGACAAGCTTGTAATGTTGGAATATGTGAATTCAAAAGAATAGCTTGCTGACATATTCATCAAGCCACTACCGAAGGATGATTTTAAGTATCTCAGAGCTAAATTAGGGGTCCTACCCCTATCCAAAATTCATGTTTCATCAAGTCTAGAACACATTAAGAATATCCGAATTTTGAGTTGATGATGAGTGATCACACTTTATGTGGTGCCTGAAGTTGTGAAAGGAATTATGTATACAAAGAAAAACCAGTACATGCAAGGTATGATTCACTACCTGAACAAGATTTTGGGAGTATGGATCTTTAGCATTGTTTTCAAAGAGGGAGAAGTATGTAATCGATGACTCCAAAAGGGAGAAGTAATTACAAGAGAGAAGTAAGTGTGAATAAAATTAAATGAGACTACATGTAAGAGGGAGAATGTAATAAAAGGAAAAGAGGAAGAAAAATCTAAGAGGGAGAAGAGATAGTACAGAGAGATCACTGTATACCATCAATAATTGATTGTGTTGCCATCAATGCCAAAGAGGGAGATTGTTAACCAACTAATGGTAATGGTGATGGAGACCAATTTCAGAAGAATACAAGCAAGTAGAATGGTTAGATCAGTTGTTAGTTTGTCATTGATGTCAAGCAATTGATTTTTGGTTTATATTAAGTTTCCATTTTAATTGAAGAGGAACTTAATTGGACAAATAATAAAGATCAAATAATGATAAGGAACTATTGGTATAATTGTTTTTACTTAACATTTGATGTTGTTAAGTTGGTAAAGGAGAAAGGTCAAGTCGCTAAAGGGAACAACCTAGTTACTGAGTAGTGAAGTGTTAGTCGATCGAGCAAAGAAAAGACAATCACTGAGAAAAGTTGACAACCGAGCAAGGTTAGTTACTAAACAAGGTTGGTAACCAAGTGAAGTCAGATACCGAGTGAAGATATTCACCAAAGTCACCGAGCATGGACCAAAGCATGAACAAAGATTGAATTCAAGGAGCATAACGAATTTAATGCAAAGGCATGCAAATCAAGAATTTGCTAAGCACGAAGACAAATTCTATTGCAAGATCTACGGTCATGAAAAGTCAAGTTCAAAATCAATGATCTAGATTAAGTGGAAAAAGAAATTTGTGATTTCCAAGAAAAAGTGAAAGTCACAAGGGAAGGTTAATCACTTAACTGAGTTGCAGATACATTGAATCAGTTAATTTGATATGATCGGATGACTGAGCACAATTGAGGTAAAACCTAATCAACATGATTAAGATGAAAACAAAGGTCTATATATTGATGAGTCTGTATGTCTATACAAAGTTGCTGGTGAAGTAAATAGTTGAAGAAGCTACCGAGTAGAGTAGTGAAAGAGTTGGTTAACCAGTCCAAAGGAGAGATTGATTAATTGACAAGTTGTTGGTGCCAATAAGTTTCAGAGAGAAAAAAAGGATCTGATCAAGCAAAGTTTAGTTTCAGAATCACATGTCACATTAGTACACTGTTTCTTACTAACATTTGTAACATAAAATCTCTTAACTGAGTGGAACTAAATAGTCCTTTTGTAAATCCTTGAGAAAGGTAACATTATAGGATGAATTTTTAAGACCTCTAACCAGGCCATCGCTAGCAGGGTGAAGATCTTAACAGGTCTAAGGTAAATCCCCTAACAGGGTCACATCTAACAAATGTGCATTGTAATCTTTAACATGATTGACTCTTAACTAAGCATACTTCAGAAGAGCATTTCTTTTTGTGGGTGAGAATTCCCATAGAGGTTTTTCCCAAATTGGGTTTCCTTGTTAAATATGGTGTTACATGTGATGCTTGATAATTGTGAATGTTATTTTCTTATGTTATATGTTTTTTATCAAGTTTGTGAAGAGTTTACAAGTTTTGGTTGTTGCTGTTGTTTGAGTCACCGAGTTGAATAAGAGGTCTAGATTTAAAGTATTAAGGTTCAATATTTAATGATTCACTCCCCTTATCAGTAAACCATCTTTAGTAGGGTAAACCAACACAATATATGCACATCTCATAACCATTCTTAATAATCCATTTGAAGATATAAATTTCTTTTTTCATTTAATAAAACAATTACACTACTCCTAGAACAAAACACAACAATATATGTAATACACGACAATAAAGGTGTCTGCAAAGTACTAATAATCCTTGATTATTTAAACTTAAAGAAATTTTATACTTCAAATTGGAGACAAACACATGAAATAACTCAACCATGAAATTCTATTTCAAGACCCAAGAGATATTAAACTTCAAAAATTCCTAGTTACATATTTTGAACCTTGACTCTTGACACTTTACAATTTTACAACATTCTGCCTACTTCTGCAGAATTCAGATGATTTGGAAAACATAAGAAAAGAGAAGAAATAAGAATTAATAGAGAAGAAAAGAAATAGACAGCTTTGTTAGCTACCACCACATGTCCCTTCTTCAAGATTTGATTTTCTTAGTCATCCTTCATCTAACTAAAATTTGTTTCTTTGTTATGCCTTTCACCACCCACCTACAACTGAAAAATGCCCTCAAAATACAAAAAAATTAAGTACCTAATGTCCCACTTCATGTGTTGTGTCCCATGAGCCATGCCTTTATTGCACTGTGGTGAATTTGAATACATGGTTGGGGAAGGACATGAACTTGGATGGAGGGCAGGGGAACTTGTAGGATTCTCACGATCTGCCCTCTTAGAAGAGACCCACAAAAATAGATCCCAAGAAGAACTGGGCATAGAAAATTCCACATCTCCATGTCGTGTAGCCATTCCCCAATCTATATACCTACATCAAGGGAGAAATAGAGCGGTAGCCTTAAGGGACTAAACTCCTAATAGACCCCACCAAGCTCTCACAATCTGGAAATAAGCACAAACTGAGGGCCAATTAGGTTAAGAAATCCCTATATCTACCCTTAGAATTTAAGAAATCCCTTTAAACAAAAAGTGAAACATCAACCCATGATCCTTATATACTTCTTGCAACAAGGTCTTCCCCAGTCTTAACCTCATGCAACAGATAATGCCACTCATGACAATTCTCACTATCACCATCACGAACACATAGAAAGTCATCTAACCAAAAGGGAACAAATACAGTGAATACACACAATCTCATTCATAGTTAGCTATAAATAACATTCCACTAGGTTTCAAATCGACTGCCAAAACTTGCTAATTCAAGAAACCTCCATACTAAAGTTCATAACTGTGAAATCTTTTCAAGATGACATTCTTGGTTATCACAACATCTTGTTAAAGGAATGATGAAAAGTTTTAATTATTCTTTGATCTACACCATATTTTCAAAGAAAATGCAACATCGTTTAGATGTCACTTCTGATATGAAACCCATTTGCCGTCACTCTGCAATCCCCAAAATGTAGATAAAAAGTCTTGAATTGTATAGCATGCCAATCCTGGCTCACATGGTAGTACACATGGAAACTAGTCACTAGATCAACCTATATTCAACCACATAAAAATCAATATTGTCTGAATTGTACACACTCCCTTCAACATTTCCCCGGACATGTGTCACCACCTCGCACAACCGCGAGCTTAAAGATCTGTCTTCAAAAATTGTTGTGAGGCTCGGACCAACTCATCATGAGTTACCTTTTCTTCATCATATCCTTGAAAACCATCCACCTTAACTATAGTTTGAACCTGTGAAACCATGATATGTGATCATATCATTGTCTTAACCCATCAAATGTATGCTACACGTAACATCCTCGCTTCTCCATGGGCCAAACCTGGGTCCAACAAAATAAACCGCGAGGCCATGACAAGGCATCTCCTTAATATTTCATTCTTCCTCGTAGGCTTGCAGATGGAAAATGTTTTCCTGAATAACCATCATGAAGATGCGAGAAACCATCACAATCATCAATAAAACTTAAACAAATTACTTTTGAAGCCATCTTCCCAGACATCATTCAACAATATTCATAAAAACTGACTCTTTCAAAATCAATCTTCTTCATAAAAACCAAATGAACAAAGAATGCAAGTCCTTTAGTTCCCACCGTGCAAGCATAAATAGATCTAGATTAATACTTTTAGTTAATCAGTATATCAGTGACATACAATCGACTAGATGTTCTTGGTAACAAATTGATAGTTTTGTAAATAAAATAAAATAATCTTTACATAAAACTAAATTTTCTAACATCCCACAACAACCCCAATTACAACTGCCGAACCACCTCTATCTAATAAAAACACTTCAAAACCATATTTGTAGACTATAACCCTAACTATACACCACCATTTCCTCAATAATTACAAAGTTTGCAATATAATATCAACACAAAAATTGCAGGGTTTATAACCATCACCCTTCTAAACCATGATCATTACAGTTTTAATGGCATAATTATCGTAAAAACACTAAACAAAAAATGGAAAAAAAATCTAAAGAGAACTCAGGCTCTGGCTTGTTAGCTCATTCTCCATGAACTTCCTTGCATCACCTCACCTCCACCCTCATCGAGCATCTTCTCAAGGGGACCTCAACTACCTTGAATCGACTTGCCTCTAGCCTCACTGAGCGTCTCCTTAGGGGGACCTCTACCATCCCAACATTGCACATCATTTCTTCAATCTCTTCATCCAATTGCATTATTTCTAACACCAATTTAAGACTTATCCACCCCCTGCGAGCTTCTTTAAAGTGGTCTCTGTGCTTTTTCTCATCAAACCTCTAGATGAAAGGGGAAAATTTGGTCTCTTCCACCATCTTTAAATTCGTCGGGTCATCACTAAAATTTATGCCCAGTCTAGGAACAAATCTTTCCAGAATGGAATCCAAACCTTCAAGGAATTTTGTAGGCACAATGGCCTAAATTATCATCCAAACATTCTCCACTGGCTCTCCCAATTGTACAAACCATGCCATGATGATGGAGTACACATATGTGTTTGTCCTATTCCTATTTTTAATCTGGTAAAACATGCCTCCTATAATCAGTGACACACAATCATCTAGCTTGCGATCAGTAAACAAGAACATGCCTTTTAATCTCCCCTTCGACACCGACCGTAAAAATGGGTTTTGTTTCTTTGAACGATGTTTCCATCTTCAAACCACAGAACTAGACCACTTTACTTGCTTTGATAATTATGAGCAACGTTGGGGAGGTTTATCAAATTATTGGGACATCTCCTATAATAAATGTCACATGCTCTCATTAAACTTGCTATCATTTCAGCCGTCCCACCAAAATTTTACTGCCCCCATATAGTACTGCCATCTAGCCTGCCACCTTTTATAATTTTCCTTCAAAAAAATTAATGGTTAACTATTTTAGAGTTTCAAATTTCTGAAGTCTTCAATTCAAATTTCCCCTTTACTTGCAAATGATAGAGACAATTCAATAGGGTGTATGCTTCATTTCACATGCCAAATTCTAAATTCATTCACAAAAGCTAATTCAACAAAATGCCAAGCTTCCAATGCACCTTTGATAATTGCATGAATAATAATTTGGGAATCCCCTTCAAGATGTAGTTTTGATGCCCCTAAACTTCTTGCCACTTTGAATTCCATCAATGCTGCCTATGCTTCTGCCACATTGTTAGTTCCATCTTCTAGTCTCTTACCACCTAAAGCTATAATGTTACCTATCAAGTCCTGAATAATAAATCATGCACCTGATGGGCCAAGATTTCCCTTTGAAGCCCCATTGAAGTTTAATTTCCACCACCCATCCTCTGGTTTTTTCCTCAAACTCCACACAATTGGATCCGACACCATAGAAATTTTCTTAACCCAACCAAGCCCATTCACGAGCATTCAATCTTCATTTCTTTCAACTGTAACAAATCTCAAAATCGTAAAACCCTATTAAGCCGCTCTAAATTAACTGCCAAATTCAATAATGGAAGTGTTTTTGAGCATTTACAAACTTTAAAGACTTCTTTTTCTTTTATTTTCCCTGTGGTGTATTAAATAACATGGATTTTTTTTCCCATGAATCTATATTTGAGCGTTTTGACTGATACAAGGATTGGACAAATTGAGTTTATTTTATTTAAGAAAATGTATGAGTTTCACCTAAACAAAACACTCTTAGGTGGATTTAGTGCCGAGTGGAATGATAATTGGTATGGTTTTTTTGTTGTCTTCTCTTGAGAGATAAGTCAACATAAATACATGATGGGAGATAAAAACAAAACTGACCTACAATTTTGTGGTTCAACATGAACTTTGTTCTATGACTGTTCCTGCAGACATTGGAACTCTATTTTGTGATTGTTCCTGCAGCCAAGGTAGAACAAAGTAACTTCCTGTTTGTTTGCTAAGAACTACATTTCTGTAATCTATTTCAGTCTAGTTTAGTTTTTGATTCATCTAATATGATTATGATTTTTTTTCATATGTTGGAATATTAGATATTTAACACAATTTTTTTTATTGCATTAAATAAACAATAAATTTACATTAAAACAATTTTGTTTTTTGGCAAAACTCAGGTCTTCCACAAGATGAAGATGATCCTCAAGATACAGATCCAGAATATATTGGTTTTGATCCAGATCATAAGATAGAGGATGATGATGATACAAATACTGAGTCTGATGATGATGATGATCATCATCATGATCATGATGATGGACGCGTATCATCTTGACATGTATCATTTTAAGTTACATAATTTATCATTTTTACTTATATAATTTGTAAATGCATTTGGACAAGCATCTACCTCTGGTGAGGGGGTTCCTATTTGTGGTTCTGGTTCATCAAGGTAAATTAAATTTATTTGGGTAGGAAGCAGTGTTGCTTCCACTGGCACTGGAACCCTAATTAATGGAACTGAATATGCATCTGCATTTGAATCCTAATAGTATAGAATTGAAAGTCCTATTGATGGTGGAAAAACTCTTGCTAGCTTTGTCTCTTCCCCTACACCTGAAGAATATGAAATTGGCACTACCCACGCTGAGGGTGGGCCTTGATCTTGATTTGTTGAATCCCCTTTTATTTCCCATGTATTATTTTGACTTATGTCGACTATTGGACATGTATCATTTTGCCTTATGTCTACTATTGAACATCTATTATTTAGACATATTTTTTATCTATTGGCACATTGGACTTTCAATTGTTTTAGTTATATATGATGATCTTATTAGTATTGACTTGTCAATTTGTATATATTGAAAGTTGTCGATGATTATTGGATGAATATTTATGTATTATGATTTTGATTTGCTGCTCAGGATGGATGTTTTCAAATTTAATTAAATTATAGATATTTTGATGTGCACCTTCTTGGTGTCAACATGGGTTTCATGATTGGAATAAAACATATTGAATTAATAAGAAACATTTTTAGAAGTAAAAAAGGAAGCAATAATGGAAACCAAATTAGAAGCAAAACCCAGTGTTAGCTAGGAAGCAAAAATAGAAGCAATTCAGGTAGCAAACAAAAGAGTAATAATAGAAGCAATTTTAAAAGAAACAAAAGATGAAATAATAGAAGCTATCTTAGAAGAAATAAAATACGCCATAATGGAAGAAAAACTGGAAGCAACACAAGAAGAAAAATCAAAATCCATATTAGAAGCAAAATTGGGAGCAAAAAATGGAAGCAAAAAAGGATCCAAACGAGAAACAAGAAGTGGCGTTAAAATATGAGTTAAAGTGGAAACAATAGAAGAAGTAAAATGGAAACAAAAAATGGTGTTAAAATGGAAGCAAAACCAGAAACAAGCCTTGAAGCAAAACTAGAAGCAAAACTAGAAGCAAAAGCAACATTATAATGGAAGAAAACCACAAAGTAAAACCAGAAGCAACAAGCGGTGTTATAAATGAAGTAAAGCTAGAAGAAACACAGGAAGTGAAAGCAGAAGAAAAACTAGAAGCAAATTGGGAAGCCAAAGTAGAAGTCAAAGTAGAAGGAAAACTAGAAGAAAACCCTGAAGTAAAACCAAAAGCAACAAGTGACATTATAATTGTAGAAAAGATGGAAGTAACACAGGAAGCAAAAGTAGAAGCAAATTGGGAAGCCAAATTAGAAGCCAAAGTAGGAGAAAAATGGGAAGCTAAAGCTGAAGAAAAACTAGAAGCAAAATGAGAAGTAAACACAGAAGAAAAACTAGAAGCAAAATGGGAAGCCAAAACAGAAGCAACGAAGGACATTATAATAGAAGTAAAATTGGAAGTATAATAAGAAGAAAAACTGGAAGCAGGATTAGAAGCAAAATCTTGAAGAAACAAAGGAGAACAAGTGGAAGCTAGACATGGTGTAATTTATGGCATCACATATGGTGCTATTTCCTGAGTTTTTTTGGCGCTATTTTTGGCACAGACACAACTACAATGTAACATTCGACGTTAAAATTGGCTCTACCTCTAGCGTTAACTGTGGTGCTCAATAGGCACCAGAGAGTGGAAGCATTTGGGTACAAAATTACATGTCGTCGCATAGCCTCAAATTGCAATAAAAATTATACTAAAAATAGGCCCCATTTTTGGGTGCTAATTGCCCAATCTGTTGTGGTGAGAGGACTTCTAATTTTACAATTTTTAGATCTATCTTTCATTTCTTATCTTGTGCATGAGTTTTATAACATTGATTCCTACTTATAGCAGTCCTATTAGGAGAAGTTGTAGACCTATGGGTTCTTTTGATTTTGAGTCCTCTTTATTTCCTAGGAATCTTAATGAGACACACATGCCTACTAATGACATTCCTACTATGTTTGAGAATCATTCTTCCCACTCTTATCATTATGAAGATGGGTCCTTAAGAGTTATTCTTACCCATGTGAAAAATCTTTCCCATGACTTAGAAAAAAATGAACAATGGTCAAGTGAAGAGAAATATGATTCAGAAGCAATTTTCTTAGTAGAAGGTTTAAGGAAGTTGATTCCCAATAATAAAAATGGTATAAAATTATTAAGAACTATTTCCCATTCTCTTGATAGTAATGTTAAACCTCTTAAGGATTGTGCTCAAGATCTAGGTTTAACTCAACCTCCCACCAGCATTGAAACTTCCCTTCATATTCCTATCTCTTTTCCTAGTGTCTCTACTTAAGCTCCACCTCTCATGACTACATCCATTTAAAATATAAATCCTACACATATTAGTCTTGGAAGAATTCATTCCTATTTTTTCTCCTCCCTCAAGTATTCCATGTGTTTCACAACCTTCATCCATGCCTACATACAAAAATGTTCCATTTTTATATTCTAATGTTCCTTCCATTTCAAATAATGGTCCTAAAATTTCATATACATCTCATACCAATCTCTCCACCAAATCTACTATCAATAGTATTTCTCAAACCGTTTCATTCTTGAAAAATAATATTGGCCCTAAGATTTGTTTGACTGATTTAATGCATTGTAAACAAGGTGTTAAGGAAAAAGTGATCAATTTCATTGGTATATTTAAGCATTTTCATGCTCATATTTCTTATCTTGTGCATGATGTTGATATTCAACGTATTTTCATTGCTAATTTACAAAAATATATTAGAGATAAGATTATGTTTTCTAAATTTTCCCTTTTTACTCAATTGTGTGCAATGCTTCATAATTATTAGCTTCAAGTGAGTCAATTTGAGAGCACCACCTCAATGACTATGGTTGATAAGAATGATGCCACATCCTATTCTTTTTAAAAGTTTCAAAAACTAAAAGGCTTCATCAAGATCAATAATTCATCAAACAAAATTGATGTGAAAGTGGAAACAACATCCAAAGGTGTGGCTCCTTTGTCATCTTATTTTAGACCTCTTAATTTTACACTTCTTTCTGAATCTTTGCATAATGTGATGTTGAAGTTGATTAATGATAATGTCTTAACACTTCCTCCCATTAAGCACATTAATTATTCCAAACAAACCAACAAAAACTTTGATCCCAAAGATTTTTTATAATATCATCTTTAACCTGGTCATGATATTGAAAAGTATTTCCATTTGAAACCTATTGTTCAAGACCTCATTCATTATAATTCTATATCTATTGAAGGTGTTAACGATCAAGGAAACAAATTAGTTTCCTTTCTCAACCAAAACTTGCAAATTTATACCAATCCTCTACCTTCCCATTCAACCAATACCATTGAATCTATTCCTTCTTTCCCTTCTTCCTCTACCCATGTTGTTTACTCTCCTACCATTGTGAGCTATGATACAAAGAGTACCCAAGCCAACAATATTGTCAACCTTATTGATCAATCTGAACCTAAACCCAAACCGAAACTTGATCTTTGCATTATATTTGATCCTAGTGAGACTATTAGGGCACCAGATGGTCCTCTTTACATAGTTGTGATTATTAATAGTTTCCCCTCTTGTGGAGTCCTTATAGATCCTACTTACATGGTGAACGTTATAATTGAAGATCATCTTTATACTAAATAGTCTAGTGAGATTTAGATATTATAGATCTGATGTGATGATCAAAAAAATTAGTTTTCATTAATCCTATCCATGGTTCCATTACTTTTCCTGTAGAAGCTAGTAAGAAAACCTTAGATGTCACCTTTTTTGTCATCCCAACTTCCAATTCATTTCAAGTTTGACTATGTCTTCCTTGGCTCACTTGCATGCAATATATAGTCTATCCTATCCATAAGTGCTTGAAATTTCCCGGCCCCATGATGGAGAAATCATCATGATCAATCATAGTCTCTATCAGCCTTTAGCTACTCTAGATAACTTTGACCTTGACCTCTTTTGGCCTTTTATGTCTCAACCAATCCAACCTAAAAGAAATAACTGTTTCCTATTCTATCAAAAATTTAAAATTTAAAATATTTGGGAACTTATAGATTCCTCTCCTATAGTTCCATCTCCTTTCCCTAGACCTAGAATTCTTCTTACACCTTCCACACCTCCTATTTATGCTTTAGTTCTACCTCCTATTTTATATAAACACTCCATAGTTTCTATCTCTCATCCTAGTGTGTTGGCTTCTATTCTTCATCCCAAAGAAGAAAATGACCTGATGTTGATTGATCCTAAACCACCTCATAATTCAAACAAAACCAAACATAATTGTTGTTCTTATCACCATAAATGACATTCTAGGGTCCGTGAGCGTTCTTCCCAAAATATTTCCTCCCCTAAGAGACCTATTGATGCTCTGATTCCCATTTATCAACCTATGCATAGCCCAAGGGAAGAAGTTAAACTTAAAAAGATGAAATCAAACAAACATGATGATTCTATTCAGATTATAGATCCTATCTTGATTGATTTGGATGAAGAAGATACTCTTGATGATGATTTTAATATTTCTAATGCACACAATGTTCATTCTAGTGATTGTGATGATACGTACGAGCTTATTGATATTAATCATGATTTACCAGCAATATTTTCAAAATAATTATCCCTTGATCCTAGTGAAAAACAAAGTGACCCGTCCTTAGAGCACGGTCCTTATTTGGAATTGGCTATTGTTCCATCTATTGTGCTTGATGTTGGTCCTCTTGTGTGTTTCCCACCTTCCCTAAATAATATAGAATAAGATGGGGGAAAGTGATATGCTTCACTAGCTCCTCTTGTATGGTGGATTCCTTTGTGTTTGTTTATTGTAATGTGCTTCCCATATGATGTGTTTTTGCTATATGTTTTGTTTAGATTTCTTTAGACAAACCTTGTTGCTATGTTGGCACAAGGTGATAAAGGAATCAACTTGTTGTGACATTTTTCTATTTATGTCATATTTATATTATGTTGTGCATGTGCTATTATTTGTGAACGTGCCCATGTTGTCTGATTAGGGATGACACAAAGTGGTAGCTACCATTATTTTTGGTCTCCGTAATGTCGACCCAAAAGGGCTCTTGTTTTTATATCTTATGTGACCTTATTCCATTGTGCTTGAAGTTCTTCTACCTTTGGGGGATGATGACAATTAATTTTGATATAATTTTGATATACCTGAGTTATCATATGATTATAATGACCCTAGAGTTAGTGGATCCATTTTGTGCTCTCTTTTTTCATGTGTTTATTTCTCTTATTTTTTCCTTTCTTGAAGTCATATCATAGTGGAAATGTCTCTTGTGGGTACATGTATGCTTTGTTAAAGACATTGCTCCTGTTAAGGCATTTGCAATTTCTTTATTGTATGGGCATAGATTCTACTCTTTGTTTCACATTTTGCAAAAACACATAATGCAATCTCTTATATAGATAGCTAAGGAGACAATGATTTATGTATTTTTCATCTTTTCATTATCATGCTTTGTGCATTATTTAGTGGATCCTAAGAATGATCCCTCCTTCTTTCATCTGGTCCTTAGACTGGCCGCTTTTTGGGATCCCTTAATGGAGACATGCTTTCCTTAAGGGTTGATCCCTAGTTTACTATCATATCATAGCTTTCTAGGCTATCAATTTAATATTTTGCAACATTTTCCCTTTGTATGATCCATAGTAAGGCAATACCTTACTAATCTGGTTGGTCATCTCTCTCTCTCTCTAGTGTTTCTTGTTTTATCTTGGTTTTGGATTTTATGAGGACCTAAGTCACTTGGATGCTTGGTGTTTCCTACTCTCCTTTACCTTGATGATTTTTTTTTCAATGCATTGATCTACTTTATTGTGAGCGTGAGTTTGTCTCATACTCCCGCTAAAGTGGGGGCTAAATGTACCATCCTAAAAAAATATCACCCACAATTGAATGCTCAGTTGGGCCCCATTTTGGTGATTTTGAGATTTTATGTCTGTTATGATTGATTTAGCTACCTATCTCCCCCTGATTTGGCATCTACTCTATCTTCTCAAATTACTATTTAAATTATGGTTCTTTTTCCTAAGTATATAAATCCTAGGGCTTTATGTTCCTAGGAACAAAATGACCAAGGCATTTTGTTCCCCGAGGACTAGGCCCAAATTTGAATTAGGGTCCTGTTGTTGTGTTTCAGTGGGAAATTAGATCCCATGGTTGGAATGGCTTAAATTTGAATCCCAAAATGGGTGATGAGATATATAAACACCCCATCTCTTCTCATTTCAGAATCCATCCATTTTTTAGAACCAAGACTATCAAGAATAAATCAAGCAATCAAGTGAATTCAAGATTTGAAGGCAAGATCCAAGATCTAGTATTTCTCCAAGCATCCAAGGAATTTTGAAGGAAATATTCTCCATTGTAGAAATATTATCTCCCATGATGGCCAAGTAGAGGAGTTATCAAGCAATAAAGAATATCCTTTGGCCACCCTTATGCATTCTTCCTCCATAACAAGTGTTCAATCAAGCATAATGACATTGAAGATCTAGGAGTGTAATTCATAGATCCATGCATTTATGAAGGCATCCTTGATTCATTTCTACATTCCAAGGTCAAAAAATACAATTAAAGAAACATACAAGCATCTTCATGAATATATGTGATCTCTATATATGTTCACGAAGGTATTTGGCAAGGTAGATCTAATATTTACCTTCATATCTACTTTCTTTTATGAAATGTTATTTCATTTTCAAGGTTGATTCCTAAACATGGTGTCATGCCCAAAAAATTCGCGCCTAAAAATGCAACAATTTTTTTTTTTTAAAAGTAAAATTAAAGTCAAGAGGGTCTAAGGGGAATCATGACTAAGTGTCAACCTCCCTTAACCCAAGGTCGTCTTCTGAAGTTAAAGATACACGTGTCAATTAATTACAGATTTAACTAGAGTTAAATTTAGGCTAACGTTCAAAAACTTTGCAAGGTGAGGTTATATGAGTTTGTGAGACATCCCCTCAATATTTTAATAGAGTTTGATGATGTGGAGAGAGAGAGAGAGAGACTCCCTACACTCGGTTTCTAGGAACGTTAGAAAAAACTGGTATGTTGATAGCTTAAAGATTCTATGTATAAAAAAAATAACACCCTAGGGCAAGGCACTTTCGTAATATTATTTTTATGATGACTAGTATACTGGCCACATAAAAATAAAATTATAAGTCCCTAAGTTTAATTTTAAAAACTTCAATTAAATCTTTCCCCTTTCGTCTTTCTTAATTAATTAATTTAATTATTGTTTAACTATTGACTGGTCGGATTTGATTTCGAAGAAATTCTTCTAACTTAAATGTTTAGGCTAGGTAAACCAGTTAAAAGATTAAAAATAACAATTTACTGTCGAAACTATAATCGTTCAATAGGTCCATTAATAATTTACTTTGCTAAACCTCACTAGTAATTAATTTCATTAAATAATTAGTCGCAATTCCATCCCGTAAATTCACTACGATTGATTTTCCTATTGTTATAGAGAAATTAAATTAATTCATTACTTTTCCCTTCTTTAATATATATTTTCATCATTTATTCATTTTCCTAATTCATCCTTTCAACCATAAAAATTACATATATATTCAATGACTTAATTAAGTTACCTAATAATAAACGAAATAAGGAAATGTAACTTCCCATAAAAAGAAACTAAAAGACTAAGGGAAAATAAAATATAATAACTTAAAGGGAAAAAGTTCCCCCTTCTTTTATCCTCTCAATTTGAAATCCTAACCCTAATTTGAAATTAGGGTTAGGGTTCAAATCTGAGATGACAAAAAGAAACATTACTTTGCCTCCACTCCATTCTTTTCTTTCCTCCTTCAAACCCTAAGTTTTTTTTTTTTTTTTTGATTTATTTTTTTGTGTGTTGCAGGTTCAACAATGGAGGGAGGGAGCATCCATGTATTTTCCATATATATATTCCAATATATATATATACATACATTATAGTATGTATATTTATATATTAATATATATATATATATTTTACATATTGGAGGTTGAAGAGTCTTACTATTTTAACCATGGCAGCGGACTGTACATTGGCTGCTGATTAAAAAGAGGCGGGGGGGGAGGGTCTGTTTTTAAAAGGGCGGTGGTTTTCTGTCATGGCGGCGGCGCACTGGGGTGGAGCAGCGGATGGGCAGCCGCGGCCACCACCTCCTCCACAGACCGCGGTTTTAAACCGCGGCTGTGGGGAGTCCAGTGCGGCCGAGGGGGGTTAAACCCTTCCCCTCCCACCGCATTCCTTAAGGCCTCGTTTGTTTGGCAGAATTGGAATTGAGTCAAAACCTTATTATCACAAAATCAGGTTTTGAAATCCCAGTTTTGCATCTTGGGGAATTGGAATTTGACTCAAAACCTTATTATTGCAAAACCAGGGTATGATTTCTAATTC
>MU225180.1:964447-1008437 GCA_018584345.1 Thuja plicata | reverse complement strand
GATCTTAACAGGTCTCCACTGTAATACTCCTAACAGGGTAGGTCATCAGAAGTGACCAATTGTAAGCCTTAACTGACCCCTTCTTATCTGCAGATAGTGAAGTCTTGTGGGTAACAATCCCCACCGCTGTTTTTACTTCCTAACAGGAGTTTTCTGTGATATCATATCTTGTGTTATGTGTTATCTATTTTCATGAATGTTTCTGTTATGGTTACATACTAAAGAATTTATGATATGATTGCATATGCATAAAGAAAGATGAACAGTTAGATAAGATAATTTACAAACTGATGATTAAGGGTTAATGGGCTAACCAAGAAAATTTTTAGAGGTACTGATTCACCCCTCCCCTCTCAGTACATCATCTCAATATAATTCCAACACAATTGAAAGCCTTAAGATAGAGACACCCTTCTCTTTTGATAGGTATTACAAAATGAACAACAATAAATACACCTAGATGTAATGAGTGCTAAGTGTTCCATTCATTCTCATGAGAGATGAGTTTGTGTGAACCACTACTTATGAAACATGTGTCAATCAGTTTGACTAAAAAACTACACAGATGAATCTTGATAGCAATATCACAATTTGACTTGTTGTGGAAAATATCTCCTACTTATCAAAAAATACATAACTATTAGAAATAAATAAGAGGCATGATTAGAATAAATCTCACCCTAATTGGTTTTTTCGCATTCATCATTAAAAAATACAAATAATAGCTAGGTAATTGCATTATTGTATCCCTGTAATTCCTTAATTTGATTTAAATATTAGAATTAATTTGACTAAGTTAGCTTGGGAATATAAATTATATAATGTTAGTATGATGACAATTTGAACAGACTACATATATTCATTGAGATCGTCCAATATGTTCAATATTTCTTAGTGCTTCTTATTCCTATATTGTAGTCCCATAAGACTGATACAAGAGCATCCACGGTGTAAGAGGAATCTTGCATCACCCAAAAATATTGTCTAGTTTTAAATAAGGGCTATCTTTGGACCGGGTTACTATTTTTGGTAAGTTCACTATTTTTAGTAAGTTGTTCATTTGAGCACAAATTGTTCCAATTGCTTCCCTGGAGGTTCATTTTGGATATATAAGTTTGTCGATAAAGTTTCATGACAAGATAAAGTCTGGTTTTGAAGATATTAAATTTTTGTTTTGGTGGGGTGGTACAAAAAATTTGAACTCAGCTTTGAAGGCTTTAGAGGCTCCGAAAAGGGGTCAAACTTTGATCTATTGTTGCTTTACTCACTAAAGGTTGTAGAGCACTTTGTGGGATTTCTAGAATGGGGTAATAATAGCCAATCAACTCAATAGTTCACAAGTTGTGGTTTTTGGAAGTTGGGCCATCAGGACTCCAGTTTCAATACAAAAGGAAGAGAGAAAAATCACTTAAGGCAGGAAATTGAACCCCTCTGCGCCAAAATGGGAAAAAATTACTTTCTAGAATGTTCTAGGGCGATTAATTGTGCTACCTACCTAGAATTGAACGGGGATTTTAGGGTTCAGTTCCAGAAGTGTAGATTGTGGTTGTCTTGTAGATTGTTGTAATGAAAATGCCCATGTGGTTGTAGCATGTTACTTTTCTGATTTTTGTAATATCATTTCATTGAAGATCATATAAAGCAAGTATTTTTGTTCTTGCCATTGTTATGTTCTTGCCATTTATTTCCCTATTGTGTTGTGTGTGTTTGGTTGAATTAGGGAAGTACCAGTTGGAGATTGTTGAGAAGTTTCTCATATCATGCATATATGTGCTGACATTAATATTTTGTCATTGATGTAAATATATTCCTACTGTTGGAGAAAATATTCCCGATTTATTCAGTGAGATGATTTTTGTGGTATGACTACTATGTTGAAGATTTGATGTTGTGATCACTTAGTTGTGTGTGCTCCTTAAGTTCTAACACTACCCTTCATCAAAGACCTTCCAAATCAGAGAAAAACTATTTTGAAGTGCCTAGTATAGTTCAATTTTTGATAAGGTTGCATCGACCGCTCTCTGTTAGACCTCGCTATGTTTTAGATGCACAAAAGTATTTATATTCCATTTAGTAATTTTTTTTACACAACTTTACAAGAATTTGTTTTGCAATGATTTTTCATAGATGAGTGCATAATCAAAATTGTTTGTTATTAATAAAATATATTAACTTCTTGAAATAAAATATTCTAATGAGATTTGTTGTCCCTAAGAAAATAGTAGCTAAATGATGCCACCAGTTTCTCTTCCTTTGAGTTTTATGCTTTAGTCCTCGGCGATGATTTTGTTTGCTAAGTACCCTTTATGTAATTCGACAAGGTAAGTTTTGAACCTTTTCACCCCTCAATTTGTTTAGTTCATGAGTTCCTAAATTATCCCATCACCCGACTGCTCTTTGAAGTGTCTTGTCATCAGTCATTTGTATGCTATTGTCTTTGTAGTTGGCTAGTTGAAAGATTTCATGATATCGGTACCCCTCGATGATTATGGTTCAAGATGGGCTTGTAAATGGATCATTGGGAGAAATAATATCTATTGTCTATAATTTAGATTAATCTAAAATTTTATGCAACCTTATTGAAATGAGCCTACTAAATTAATTGTTATCTCTCTACCTCATACAAAATGTATAAATGCCCAAAGTGTTTTAATATTCCATCATGTAAGCAAAAATATAACAAAGAATTGGTTTGACTAATCAAATGGTTGGGATGAATCTTCTCATATATGTGTGAGAGGATATATGGGGTAGAGAAACTAAATAGAAGTTTATAGGTATAGTAAAGAGATAATTAGTTAATTAATTTGATTTGACTATCTAATTGTATTTAAGACCAAATATGGGAATTAAGTAAATGATTATGTCATAGGAAGACAAACATTCAACTTAAGTAATAGATGCAAACTTATTTAATTAAGAGTGATAAATAAGGATGAAAGATCAATTAATTGATTTATATTTATGTAATTAATAGTTGCACGAATCTAAAGCTTAATCTTGTGAGGCGTGATTAAATTTAGGTGTCTATTATAATGTTTACATTGATAATTTTTCATTCCATATGGTGTGCAATTATATTAGGTAAGAAGTTCATTCCAATGATCTAATAGACAAATATCAGTTCAATTTCCAGTGGCGTTAGTTATATTAAGCTCAAATTTAAATTTGAACACCTCATACTCAAAATTTAGAGTGACATATACTTTCAGTGTTACTCAATGTTTCTTATTATTGTGTGTTCATTTATATCTATTAGTTAGGTAAATTTTGAACCTTAGTACCTGTAAAAGGAAGAGAAATAGGGAGATGGGGTAAGTAGGTAATTCACACCTCCCTTTTCGCAACCACACATTCAGAAGGAAGATGCCCCACTAGGCTCAAGAGGAGACTCAAGCACTGAATGGGACAATGATCCTTTGCTAAATAAGTAATAATGAAAATGGAAATGATGGTAAAATGTAATATAAATGGTAATTTAGAAAAGTTACTGAAAAAATAGAAATAATAGACTAGTACCAAATGATAAAAATTCAAATATGCAGAAATAGAAACCAGAATGTAGATCTAACATGTGGTTGAAATCTGGGAGTAGAATGCAGTGTACATGGTGGTTTTGCAACTTGTACTTGGGTACAAAATGGTTTGGCGATCTGTACCTAGTATTTTTGACTGAATTTCATAGGTATCTTCTAACAGTTTTTGAACCCCCCAGATTTTTTCTGATAACTTTGTAACTTATTCCTACACAGATAAAAAATGGGGAAAAGGCTGTCTAAAGGGGTTTGCCTTGGTCAAAACCTAGTTTAGGAATCAACATTTAAAATGAAATGAAATTTCATAAAGGAAAGTATGTAAAAAGGTAAATGCTTGATTCACCTTGCATAAACCCTCATGGACAAATGTATAAATCGCTCATACCCACGAAGATTTTTTAATGTACTTGAAATAAAGTAATTAACATTGGAATGTAATGTAGAATTAAGGATTTCCTCACAAATGCATAGATCTATGAATGCCACTGCTAGATATTGAATGTAGATATGCTTGATAATCGCTTACAATGAAGGAGAGAGAATGAGCATGAAAGGAAGGATCTTCTTAATTTATTGAGAATTCCTCTACTTGGTCATTACGAGAGAGAAAATTGATTCAATTGGAGAAGATTGTCTTTGACTTGAATGATCTTGAATAATTGGATATTTGGAGAAACTTGATCTTGGATGCTTGCCTTCAAATCTTGAATCCAATTTCTCAATTGCTTTTGATTGCTTGAAAACTTATCATAAATGATTGCACTTGATAATTGATACAAAAATGAGTAGGGATAGGAATTTTTTATATTCAATCCACCATTTCAAGATTCAAAAATAATCTAGGCCAACCACGAATTCAATTTTTCCACTAACACCTCGACATAGGGACCTAGACCAAATTTGGGCCACAATCCTCAAGGGAAGAACACCGAGCCATTATGTACCAAGGAGAGAAAAAATTAGAGTTTTGTACCCTAGAGAATTATCCAAAATTTGGACAAGGTATCAGGATAGGTGAAAAGATGTGGGGGAAATAATAATAGGTTTCCATGGTCAAGTATAATGGGCATTCAAACCTAAAAATCATCAAAATAGGGTCTAGTAGGTCCTAATAAAGCATCCAATTATGGGTGCTAACATTTTAGGATGGTACATTTATCCCCCAATTTAGCTGGAGTATGAGACAAACTCATGCTCATGGTAAAGTAGATCATTGCATAAGAACGATCTTACCAAGGTTAAGGAGACAAAGAAACATCAATCCTCCAAGTGACTTAAGTATTAGTCAAATCCATAACAAAGATAAAAGATATATATGTTAGAAATAACTGAGAGGGGGGGGGGGGTGAATCAATGGCCTTAAAAATATTCCAATAAATAAACCCAAAAATTTAGTACCACAATATTAAGCCTCTAGTTATCTTCAGTCCTACAAGATGTATGCCTTCAGATAAACTTATCAAATAAAACTACTTGGAGTTCACTGTTAAACCTTATTCTTACTGTTTACTGAATAGCAGTCTTTCATTTATCAAAAATAGTAAATTGCTTAGTGTATACCGATCAATCCATATTAGTTAAGTGTAATGCAAAACACTAAAGTAATGACTCATAAACATATTGACACATGGATTTTTAACGTGGAAACCCTGTTAAGGGAAAAACCAGTTGGGACCGGTAACCTAAAATTTTCACTCTTCTGAAGTGAGTTCGGTGAAGAGCCAACCCTGTTAAAGGTAACAAACACACTGTTAAGTATGACCTTGTTAGAGGATTTAATAGATTAGTTTGTCACTTGATATCGGGCATCTCTATGCTACCTTCTATGACCAAACCTTGGTTTTTCAAATGGTATCTGGCATCTCATGCTATCTTCATGATCAAAATTTTTGATACTCATTGGGATGTATCTCAATATAGAAAGGATCTTTAAATCCTTCTCGGTTAAGAGACTTTCTGAATAAATGGTTAAACTGAAACAGTGAATGATCTATTCACATATACAACTTAGACTTGTAGATTTTCAGATCTATTGTAAGCTCATTATACCTTTATGATCAATATGTCTTTTCAATACCTTTGCTCCACTTCTTTCTAATCGATGATGTCGTGCTTCTCTGTTGCTTGGTGTCGACAGAAATCCTTAGCTCTTTCCTCAACTTGATTGATCAGGACTGTATGAATTTTTTCTTCATCAATTTCTCTCCAACATCCTTCTTTCTTATTCACTCCCCTTAATTCATAATGAATTAAGCTGTCTCTTTATAGACATGATATCACCATTTCTCACTTCTTGATTTTCTTGTTCTTGGCATGATCTGCAATCTTAGCCAATCCTTCTTTAAATCTTAAATTCCATTTTATCCCTTAGATTTCTCCTTGACAACTGGATAAAATAGATTTAAATCTTTTACTTATCTCTGGCTTTATCTTGTCGATGAAAACAATGATAAAAACCAGTTAAGTCTATCTTTAGCTCTACCAGCTAAGTATTTTGTCATTTCTGAACTCCAGTTAATTTCGGTGTTTTGACTCTTTGATAGCTTTGGTCAACACTTCAGTTCTCCTTGAGCTTCTCCGTTGGTGTTGTCTCTTTGTCAGGGTTGTCTGTCCTTCGGGCTTGTCTGTCCATCAGTTAACACTATAATTTTGGCCATCGATAATGCTTGTGATTCTTCTCGTTAGTAATGCTTGTCGGTTTCTTTCTCGGGCAACACTGTGACTTTTCTCTCGGTGTTCTTTGTATGTCGGGTTCCATTAACCGTTGGTGTTTTTAGTCACTTAGTGAATGCTTGTCTTTTATGCATTACTGAAAGCATAATCTTTATCTCTCTGATTCTCTGAAGTATTTGAAACTTTAATTATAACTGATCAGATTATATCAAGTTGACATCAATGACAATACAATCCATTAACTGATTTAATTTCTTGCATTATCTTTCTGTATTTCGGTGATCAACTTAACATCTTCAAACATTCAATCAGTTACATGTCATCAACACACACACACACACACACAAAGATATATATATATATATATATATATATATATATATATATATATATTAGCAGGTATTGCCTTACTATGGATCACACAAAGAGAAAGTGTTGAAGTTTTCAACACAAGAACCTAGGATCAAACAACAAACAAAAGAACCTTCCACAAGCAAGGGTAGAAAAAAAAAAATTTCTATATTCCTCAAAAGAAAAAGGATTAAAATTTGCAAGATCACATAATTGTAGGATAAATTACAATGAAGACAATGTATTTTATAGACATCAATAGATCTAAAAATAGAAAAAGATAACTTAGACTAACATTAGTAAACTAAAGCTAAGATATACAAACTAGAAGTGCATGACATGCACAATGTGCAAACTAGAGCCTAACTAAAAATAAACTAAGCTAAATTTAGAATCACTAAGTGAACTTAAGCTAGAGTATGAATGTGCAACACACGTTCTTTAATTATGCATGAGAATATTATCTAGAATGTGCATAATTAATTAAAGTATCATATGAAAGTATGACTAAAGAAACTAAAATACATGCTCCAACACCCCCCCTCAAGTGAAACTTAAGGAGACAAAACATTATATGAATGAATGAGTCTAGACAAAAAATGCTTGATTAGGTACCCATGTACAATGAAAATCTCTCAAAGTGGAGAAAAGAGAGAAAAACCACATTGGAAAAAACACTCCCCAAAAGTGAGAGATGTAACTACATGAATTTCAGAAGAACCTCCTCTGGGACACAAGAAAAGTGCGGACATCTGTCGAATCATAACTGTCATAGTGTTGAATGAAGAACCTCCTTTGAAACCAATTAGATGATGATCAACATCAATCTGTATGAGTTCCCCCAACAACACTACTTGAAAGATGAGAAGATGGAAAACATAGGCAAAACATCTATCAACCAAAGATATAGAAGAAAACAATCTACATGATGTCCCCGAATGACACTACTCAAATAATGAGAAGATGTATCACAAAGACAAAACATATGTCAATTGAAGATACAGATGGTAGATGAATCTATACGAGTGACCCAAATGACACTACTAAACCATGAAAGAATAAAGTGCTAGTAAAAAATACAGGTTCCAATAGTCTAAAGAATTGATCAACTGCAGAACCAAGGAAACACTAGGAAAACAATAGAAATCCCCCCATAATGTTGACAAAGGTGAGACTTGACAGGTCCACTAAAAATATGTGTCACTAAAATAAGATGAAGGCAAGGCCCATGTAGAAAGAGCATGACCTTTGTTTGTCTGTGATGAAGAACACTGAGGAGCTGAAATATGATGCTGCTCCATGATCTCCTCTAAAGCCTCTAGTCTCATCCAACACCTGTTAAATGCATGCCCTACCTTGACAAAAAAACTAAAAGGGTCACCTAACTTCTTATTCTTTGTCTTCGAGGAAGACCTACTAGACTATGAAGAAGGATAAGGAGATAGAGTGGAATTCACCATACTGAATGTATGCAAGAGAAACCCTCCACCATAAGATACACAAACCCTCATGCAACAGGATAGTCTGGAAATATCAAAATAAATAATTCTAAGAATAATGTATGTACCTCATCAAAAAATTTCAAAAGGAGACCAAATATCTATGTAGAGGATTCTGAGAGATTTCCAACGATGTGCAAAGTAAAAAAATGAAGTCTGTTTGCTCAAGTTATGGCCTTGAAAGTGAAAAAACAAGGTCTGACTTTGAATGAAAATAAATGCCAAAAATAGAAAAATTAGGAAAAATAACCTACAACAACGGATCGGGCTCAAAATCATCTTTCCAATGATATCTTGTTTGCATGATTTCGATACCATATGAGCAAAAAACCACAAGGTGCTCTTTTTGACAAGGAAGTCAAACTGGTCAACAAAAAACTGCGAGCAAAAAGTTGATAGTCCTCGATCTGTCACATTTCCAAAAAAATTCTAGTTGCTGATAAAAATACCCTTGCTAAAAAAAACCCTATCGCTAAAAAATTCATTGCACTGGTCAGAATATTCTTTGCTAATGTGAAAAATATTCTTGAAATATTCTATTGGAATCTCTAAATATTTCCTCGCTAAAAATAGATAAGAGGGGATAAACTTAGTTGGGTTGTCGAATTTAAAAATCGCTGCTTAAAATAGTGGGCTAGTAATGATATTAACATTCCAGCAAGATACAAAAGACTGTCCCTCTGTAGCCTCTTTGGAAGTCTTCTTTGACTTTCAAAAACTTAAAAAAAAAATCAAATGAAAAAAAAATTAATGGATTTTTTTAATGATTTGTTTTGCCCCCCCCAAAATATCAAACTTGCATTGTTGCACGCACTGATTTTGATGTTTCTGATTGTGCACTGATATCAACACTGGTATGACCTTGCCTTGTAAAGCGTGTAGTCCCTCAAAATTTTTGGACCAGATTTGATGATGTCAAAACTTGACAAGTTTTATATGAAATTAGGGGTTTTAGGGCATTTTGAGCACAATGGTGACATATGTTTTGTGCCAAAGTGCCCATATTTTCAGCTACCTCCAAATTTCACCCAATTTTTTGTGCTCTTAGCAAAAAAGGACCCAAAATAATCAACTTCTTAGATTTTGACGAAATGACAATCGATCTTAGGGCCCGTTTGTTTGCCGGAATTCTGTAATACTAGAATTTGCCAATTCACGAAGTTTTAAATTTGGAAAATGGTTTTTGGATATGGTTGGAATCGTTTGGTTGACCTGGAAGATGAGTGATAAGATTCATATTCTGCGTTTGGTTCCATAAATCTGGAATTGGAATACCACCAGAATAATTTTTTTAAAAATTTTAAAAATTTTTTAATTTTTTTTGAGTAAGGTTAATATTTTATTTTTTTAATTTTTTAAAATTTTCTATACAAAATCATAAAAAAATTAAAAACTCCAAAATAGTCATGACATGACTATAAATTTGTCAACCTATCTATATAAAATCATAGACACGTTACAATCTCCAAGGTTTGTTTTGACAACCATAGAAAATTAAAAGACCAATCAAATTCCTTAGGAAAGTTTTCTCTCTTTTAAGCACATTTACGCATATGGTCCCAACAAACAAGTCCAATTATAACTCAAAGAAGGCATCGTAGAAAGATAATTTCAGCTTTCGTCATTAAAGTAATCTCGATTCTAGATTGGTTATCATCGACCCAACTAAATTATCAACATCCATTAGTCCCCTACAATACCAAATCTACATTAGTTCTAACTAGAATGATTAGTTCTTACATTATTTTTAAACATGAAATATATTTGCATTAACAGCCTTTTTTCTATCTGGGCAACACCAAAATTGACGCCCATGATTACTCTTTGTGTGCAAAGTCTTCAACAAGCACTTGGTCAACACTACATTGACAATTATGCATTGGCACATTGACCAAAGCCATCAACCCTATATCAATAATGCACCATCAATACTACATGTGTTACATGAATATTATAATTTTCAAATTGTGGCAGTCATACTTTGCTATAAAAATTTAGAGTAAAAATAAGGAAATACAATTAGTTGAAACTTCACGCATGAAATACTGAATACTGCTACAAGTTAGTCATACCAATAGATTCATGTTAGATATGATGTAATCCAATATCATGTCATCAACATTAATACTGAATATGATAATCTATATATTTGAATATCTGATTATGATAAAAAATGCATTAGTCATGTATCAATTGATATTATCAATCGAAAAAATGATAAATTTGAAGGTGCTTATGTTACAATTATAGTAGAAGCACCCATATAGAAATTATCTGGTGGCGCCTTTTAGATAAATATTTTTAAAATATTTATATTGAATGTTAACAAAAATATAAACAAATTGTAATGTTTAAAAATTCCAAAATACTGACTAATACTGACCCAGGTTTAAATATCTTAAGAATGTGGCCCATAACTTATAATATTACCCAATCTGTAACACGCACTAAGAAAGTGTCTGTCAATCCAACCTTATCTGAATCATTAAGAATACAAGTGTCTGTGTCTGAGAGACAAAGAGAAAAGATGTTTGTACTTGCAAAACTATTTAAAAATGGTACCAAATATTCAGGAACAAATAACTACAAAAGTAATGAGATTAATAATATAAGAGTGCAATTATGATAAAAAACCCAGCCAAGCATTTTGTTCTAAGTCTTGGAAAAGAGAGAAAGGAAGGAAATGGTTGTAATGGAGCGAGTGAATTTCACAACCTTGTACTAGCAAAAATGATTTCAAAAACTATCCAAACATATGTCAAACTATGCCAACATTGATAACAAATGTTATATCAATACTTAAAACTAATATATAGCTCATTATTATTTATGAACAACAAAAATCTCATTATGTACAACATAAATTTCATTATGTATGCAGAACATACACTTTTTTCTTTATGAACAACACAAATTTCATTATGTATGCAAAACCTACACTTTATGTTATCACTGGCAGCTTATATAATATACTTCAGCCACAGTGCCCATGGATCGAATGGCAGTGTCTTTTATGCTTTAGAGTTACCTAGATGGGTATCAGTTTCAACCTTTCTAATTTTAATCTTACCTCATGTAGTCCATTTTGGATATTTAGAATCTTTTGACTAAATTGTGAGTGGATTTGAATCATGCTTAGAAATTTGTTGGCTCTTTTAGATTTCATGTTAGCACTCACAACAAATTGGGCTAATTCTATAATTTCTAGAGTTCCCTTGCTTTTGTCTTGGAATAATGAATGATGGAAAGAGAGCCCAACATTTCTTTCTTTCTTTTCAGTAATTTATAGTGATTCTAAGAAATCTCAGTGGAGTACTCAAGATCTCATATAAAGATTTTGGAACTTAGTTTATAATAAGAACATAGAGATGAGTGAAAAAGGCCACTGGACTTTAAATACGATATCTAAATTATGCTCAATATGATCGGTTGTCAAATTAATGTGGCTTAAGTATTAATATGGTCAAGTGTCGAGGGCATCATAAACAATACACATCTTAGCTATTCTCCCATTTTTTGCAAATAAAATTTGCATGATCAATAGATTTTTCAGGTAACCTCTCAGGTATTATGTTAGTGACTAGGAATGTAGAGGTTTATACATTTTACTCCTATTATTAACCTCACAGGTTGGACTTTCCGCAGAAGGTTTGTTGAGGCCTTACTGATAGGCATGGAAACAGTTTCTTGATGATTCCTATACGATCTTCTTAAGATTTAGGATTTCATTTGAAGACTGGATACTCATTAAAAAAAATTCTCTTAAAATCGACCTTGGTAGGTCCCAGACCAAATTGGTAGCCAAGTACAATTTTTATCTCAAAAATTTGATTGATATGCAAGGAAATATGATATCACAATTTTTTCAAGAACATTTCTAGGAAAAGAAATAACAAAAATCATTTTCATCTTAGTTTTCCAATATTTATTCATTTTTAAAATGCTCACAGGTTTGGACATGAATTAGGTTATTTACTTGAATGTTTCATTGGTTATGTTGTAAAACATGTTAAATTGACTCTAGCACATTACAAAACTCAATTAAAATAAAGTAGATTGAAAATAAATTGAGATCTTCCATAATTAAAGACTTCCCATAACTGAATGAAAGACTTTTGTAATTAAAGCCAACCCATAACAATTTCTTATGAACTAAAGAAAACCTGGTCACCTTTTTCACTCAACATTAAATTAAGTTCGAGATCCCCTAAAACTACAAATAAGTTTGAGATCTATAGTCTTCCCACATCCTTCTTTCTATTTCATCTCAAAACTTCCCCCAATAATCTCTATCACGCTGAATCAACCCATATGTCTCAAGCATTGGTACATTTATCCCATCAAGATCACCTTCCTCTTCAATTTCTACTTTGAATGGAACATCATCCTCTATTGTAATGAAGTTGTGTACTACGCAACATGCTAAAACAATATTTTTTGTGTTATGATTTGATAAGACATCGCATGCCATAATGAAATGGTGGAAAACCTAACGCAGTTGAAATAGGATAAGAGAGCGATGACAATTAATGACATATTTCAGCAGGATGTCAGATTGATTTCAATGATTGTAGGATATAAACTTCACTACAGTAGCCAACCTTACTCAGTATCAGTAGGTGTAATTTTGATGGCTTATAAATTGGTTAAGGAAAATGTTAAGTATAACCTATGCAAAGTAATTTCACAATAATTCTTTGAAAATGTGAGGAAAATCAAGAAAGATAGGACTAAGGCATTCAGATTTGGATCTTTACTAGTACACATGTATATTCATATTATGCATAAAGTTCCTGGTATACACCCTAGAGCTTGGAAGGATAGTGAACCCACTGGAATAAATATCACACAGACCTACAAAAGATAGAATAGCATATTGGTTGATGGTGAGTTATTTGTGATGATCAAAATCTTGCAGAGACAGATGAAGGAGAGAGAGAGGATTCCTGAAGCATTGGTAGAGAAGTACAAAGATTCAATCTATTTCATGGTTGAAAATAATTGTGTTTTCTTTGAGGCAGTACAACCTAGGAAGCAGTGGTGTTATCCTTTGGGATATGAAGTCAATTATGAGGTCTTGACTATGCAGGTTGAACACATTCTATCCTTAGAAATTGATCCATCCAAAGATAGATGGGGTACCTATGAAGAAAATTCAGCAAAGATAAGGGAAGCAAAAACTAGAGGTGTAAGGAAGAGGAAATTAGAAAAATTGATAGATGATCTAGTAGCCAAGGATGATATAACAAAAGAGGAGATGAAAGAGGTTAGAAGGAAGATGAAAAAATATCTTCTGGATTGGCGAGCACTGCTCCTGCAACCCTTCCACCACCAAAAGTTGAGAAGGTAATCAGTCCACCCTCTACTGTGATTGATATATCTGAGACTACACCTACACCACCAAAGAGAACATTGTAGAAAGAGAAACCTATGGAATTTCCTAGAAGGAACACAAGGTCCACTAAACATGACTCTCCACCTAAGAAACAAAGGATAAAAGTTGAAGAGAAGGGAGAAGAGAAGAAAAGAGAAAATAAGAAAGTAGAAGAGAAGAAGGTAGAAGTGAAGAAAGAAAAAGAAAATAAAGTAGAAGAGACGAGCACTGAGGTGAAACAACTCTGGAAACTTGACATGAAAATACTGGAGAGAAGAGAATAGTTGATAAGGGAAAGCTTATCTCTTTGATCAGATACTATGAGAGGTATGATACATCAGATAAACTTTTGATTGAAGAAATGGTAATAACTCATTTGCTTTCTTTTAAGAAAAACTTGTTAGAAGTTGAAGGCAGTATACCTAAAGAACTTTATGAGAAGCTGGAAATAAGGAAACAATTAGCACAAATAGAAGATGAAGCAATCATAGTACAAGCAGTTGGAAATATGTTACCTTTAGTTTTAGTTAAGGAAATGAAAAAGATATTAAAAGATTTAAAAACTTTGCTGAGAAATAAGTCAATATTTCTAAAAATAATGGGGAGAAGATATGACAAAATGATTGAGGAAACATAGAAGGCTGTAGACAAGGTTTTGATGGATACTAAACCTGAGAAGTTCTCACCACCAAAGGCTACTAATCCTAAAAATATTGAAAGAGGCGATTCATCAAGGATGGCTGAAATAAGTCTTGATAAGTCAATGGGAGAAGACACTAGTGAATTTGTGAGTACTGTGAAGCAACTAGATTTATTTGTTTCTAGTGTTCCTATGTCTTTGGATACCTCACAGGATGATAGTAACCCTTTTGGGAAGGATACCAACATAGAAGGAAACATTGTTCCTGAAATGGAAGAGAAAGATGAACAAAAAGTGAGCGAAGTTGAAGCAGTGAAGGTGACAGTGATTAAAGTTGAAGAGAAACAAGAAAATCATGCATATATTTCTTCATGTTTGTTTTTGGCAAGTGGAGATAAGACTTTGAACACTACAGTTGAGAGTATGGATGAAGATGAGTTGATGAATCTATCATTTATTGCATTTACTAAAGTGAAAGAGAGATCTGAGAAGAAAGGTGAGAAGAAGTCAAGGGTAATGGAAAGAGAAGTTGGTACTGTCAAAAAACTCCTACCTATACCTTTTGATTTCCAATCAAAGGACAGTGCAGAGAACTTGAACAAATTACTAGATGACTTTGACAGTCACTATGAGTCCTTGGAGAAGATCACTGAAGAGAAAGCAGAGAATAAGTACCTCACAAAGAAGTTGGAGGAAATATGCAAGTCTATCTCATGGGACTTGGGCATATTGAACAAAACCATATCTGAGGCAAGAAGTTGTGTATCACATGGAAGGAATTTATACAGTTACTGTATAAATCTTTTCAGACATCAGAAGAACATTGAGGAGATAATAGCAAAGGACAAACTAACTCTGGACAAGATGATGAATAGTTGTGAGACCTCTTCACACTCTCTATTGGAGTTAGACATAAAATTGTCTAGGATATTGGACAAGCTGAGTGTCTTAGATATAGAGAAATGGAGAGTTGTGGGAAGACTTGGTATGCTGAAGAGTTTAATCACTCCTAAGTTATCAATTCTTGAGACACATCTTTTTGACATGGAGAAGACAATGCAGACCCTTACAGAACATATGCCTACTGAGCTAAAGGCAATATAGACATCTTTGTTTGCACTGAATGGGCTGATTCATGTGAGTCAAATACTGGTGAAGACTTGGTCAGAGGAAGTGAAGATCTTGGAGAGCTCATTCCAAGATGTATTAAAGATGGTATAATTTTTGGTAAGCAGTGAAATTTTTTTGTTATGTATTCTACATTTTTGTATACCTTTGCCATTGATGTAAAAGGGGGAGAAGAGAAGAAAAATGTATAGAGAATAAATAGAGGAGAAGAAAATATGTAGATATATAAAGGAAATAAAGAATGTTGTGTATATCTTTTTGGTATTGACACTTAGTCAATTTCACTAAGTGTTTCCACCAATGCCAAAGGGAGAGATTGTTGGCAAGTGGTTCATTCAGGAGTGTTATGGAACACTTGAGGGTTGTCATTTATGAAAACACATCTGGTATGGATGGTCTCTTGGAGTGAAACACAATTTTGGAGTTTGGGATTTACTAAGTACAAAAAGTGGAATTACAGAGTATAACAGTACAGTTTTGGTCAGCGAAGATAACATATGATGAATGGTGACATGCAAGCTTAGAGGAAGCTATTTTGGGATATGTATAACCTTCGGTTAAGGTTTCTTGACTTTTGGTGTTGATCACAGTGAGATACAGATAATTGAAGACATGCGAAGGCATAGTAATAGTGATACAGGGAAGATGAACAGTCACGATCATTGAGGGAGTATGACGTGAAGTCCAAACATGCTATGTTGGATTTGGATTGTAGATTACCTATGTTTTGATAGTGTATGATCACCGAATTGGTAATTTATTTTTGTATAAGTATTAGTTATATTTCATGATGTAATTGGAAGTTGAATGGGTAATGAAATAAGATATATATGAAGAGATTTTGAGAAGTGAAGTATGAGTATGTGTATGGTATGTGTGGCGAATGAGATTATGTGGATGTGATGCATGGATGCATTGTGATGTCAGAACCAGACAAATGGTGATGCGAGATACAACTGGAACTACCTAAATATAGAAGATGCTTATTTTGTTCACTCTTGATAAAGCATTGTAATAGAATAATATTTCAGATTGTATGAGCAGTGAGCTCAGTATACCTTTAACATGGTTTTGTATTCCTCTAACAAGGAAATGTGCTAATGTAGTATTCAATTCCTAATAGAGCTAGGTTTCCGAACAGGGACACAATACTTTTAGTGCATATTTGTGGGTACCGTCCCCATCAAGGTTTTCCCTTGGCCAAGGTTTCCTCGACAACAATTCATGGTGTTATAAGTTATGTATTGTGTGTTTATGTTCTTTTCATTTCAGCATTTATTTGGTTAAGTTGGAAATTAATAAGTTTTGATGACTCCAGCTGTGGGACAAAGAATGATTGTAACTTTTATCAGTTGGAGGATGTTTTTTTATAAGTGTGACAATGCAAGTAAAAATAAAAAAGTGGTCTAGGGGTACTAAATTCTTCAGTGACCATGATTGGCATTGGTCGCACGATGATCACTATTATCAAATGAGGTCTAATTTACAAATGTTGAATGAAGGTAGAGATACTGAAGATGTGTTCTGTAGGCTGTTGAAAGATATCAACATATCAAATCATTCAGACGACAACTACATTTTTAGCTTGTTTCTAGTTTAGAGAGCATAAATTTTTGTGTTTGACAGAGGCAAGCTAAATCAGAATTTTGTTGATGACTTTGGGCCATCAAGCCTGGTTTGATTCCTTCAAATCAGGGAAAAAGGAGGCAGAGATAATTTAACTCTGCTATTGATGTAAATTTGTACATATTCCTAGTTCTATTCTGTTTTAGGTTTTGGCGCTAGGTTTTATTTTTTGTCCCTCTTCTATATATATCTTTCTTTTCTCTATTGTAAGGGTTCCCGTTTCTCTATAAAAATTTAGAGCAGGTTCCAAGTGTGGTTCCTCTGTAAATTGTTTTCATTTTCTCTGCATATAGGGTGTTATTGATCTCTTTCTGGTTGCAGAGAAGAACATCTATTGTAATAGTTAGCTTTACGAATGAAAATTCAGTATTGTTGTGCAATTATCAAGTTGTCTCCATTTTTCTTTCCAAATCATATAGGCTAATGCATCCGGGGTGTTTTATTCTTTTCTATTTTTGAATAGGTAGTTACATGTTTGAACACACTAGTGGATCCACAAGTAGAACTTGATTAATAGGATATGTTTGATGTAAGGCATTAGACATATTAGATTGTGTTGTTTTCTTTCTTCATAATCTTCCTTTTATAGTGTTGTGCTTGAATTTTCTGCCCATTGGATAAGGAAGTGGTCTATGAGGGATCTAGGGTATTTAATAGATCCATTAATCAATGCATCAAAGAAAATATTTTCCCTTCATTTTTATAGGAGCAAGTTAGAGTAGGTCTGATTTTCAAATATACTTTATGCAAGTGGGATACTGCATAAGAATTTGTAAAAACATTGAGGTATATGTTACCTATAGGTTTGGAGGCTATTCCACAGTTACATATCTGCAAGCTATTGTTTGTCATAGGGGTTTATGTGTGTGTAGATTAGGTATATCCAGCTGAGTGATGTGGAGCTCAAAGTGAAGGACTTAATCCTCATTAATTGGATTTGTTTCTTGTCTCTTTTCTGCTGAGGGTGTTGAGTTTGTGTCCTAAGTTTTTAATCCCACAACCAGGTCTCAGAATCTCATCTAGGAAAGGAAGAAAAATCTCCAATAAATTGGTGAATCTATAGGGGAAGAAGTGTTAAATAAAAATAGACTATCTTAGAATCTCTGGTGTTGTGAGAAAGAGTCATGTGCTAAAATCTATAGAGTCGTGTGTTACAAAGAAGTATTCCTCTTACTTATAAAGTGAGTCAAGGTTTGTTTTGTTTTTCATTACAATAGTGTCTGAAAATCCAAGTTCTCAAAATATATACTTATACTATGTCACAAGTGGTGAGTGGCGACTCTGAGTTCTCTGATTGTACCAATGTGCATGTTTGGAGAGAGACTAAAAGAAAGAGGTGGACTTGCACTGAAGATGAAGCAGATGTTTGGGCTCTTATGAATGAGAGCATAACAAAAATAGGAATCTATTTGAGACCCTATTAGGGGTGTGTTGTGAGTTTCCTAGTTTTAAAGAAGGTTAGAGTTGGGAGAGATTTCTGCTGATTCAAACATTTCCTCTGCTAAGAGGTGGCGACTGTACCAAAGATTTTAGAAAGTGATTTTGAGGTGACTTCAGATCAGTATTTTGGAGCTGCTACAACACATCCAAGTATTTTATTTTTCATGGTTATAAAATATTTCCTTATTAAGTGGTTTAAGCACTAAGAGAAGGAACAAGGTGGCTAGAGGTTTGCATGCTTCAATATTAGAATTTAATTTTGCAAAATCAAGTGGAAGTATGTATTAGTTGACATAAATGAACCTAAGAGTCACAAGGTTCCAAGTGGATCCAATGTCTAAATTGGACACTGATCATGAGAGGCCTGAAAGGGAAAAGGAGATCTTGCCCAAAAAAATTGAAATAGAAAGATTGGAGCTGATACTTTAGAGATAAACAAAAGGATTGATTTTATCGGGCAGTCTTCTAGACCTCCTCACGCTGACACCTAGATCGCTGCAAAATCAGATGCCAAAGCATCTAATTTCTAGAATAATGATCCATTTCAAAAGGGACCGGTTCATACAGAAAGATCTGGAGTACCTTTGCCAAATCCCGAAGAGATTCTTGGAAACATAAAATTTTAAAACAAGAGCTCCAAAAACATGAGCTCCAAGAACATGCTATTTTATCACTACAAAAGAGAATGAAAAGAATGGTGGGAGAATTCACACTTATTTTTTATAAGAGGATTTCTTCTACAATAAAGGATTTTCCTATTCCTTTATGTCCTCAGGAGTCAGTCTAGGTTAATGTTCTTTTGGAACTTTGTTTTCTTGAATCGATTCATTGGTCAGCCTCCTTGAGGGAAGAAAATATTGAGTATGCTAGGAAGTGGATAAAAAATGTTGAAGATCCTGAATCGTAGGTTACACATGAGGTTGTTCCTAGTGATACTGATATTGAAAGTGATAGAAACCAGCATGAAAAATATGATTCCAGTGGAGATGATGTGTCTTGCAATCATGATAGTGATGCTCCTTCTCAGTATGAGGCAAAGGATATGTGTGGTGAGAGTAATGGATATGAATGTGATATTGATGGTTCTATAAGGGATGATCTCTTTTATGAAAATGATTATTACTCTCAGCAGGTAACAACAAATACCTATGGTGAACAAGAAGATCATATTAATATAGATGTAGGTTTCTGTTTTGATGATTCAAATAAACCTTAGAGTGTTGATGAAGGGATCTACATTCCTTTATCAGGTTATGTATGTGATGATGAATCCAGTGATTTTTAGTTTTAAATCAAAAAGATGATTATGAAATGAATATTAATCCATTAGGTACTCATGTACATAATGATAAAATAAATTAAAATGATGCTTGTGACTGCATATCAGAAGTGGGTGAAAGTGATGACAATGGTTCACTTCATAGTGAACAAATTTCTGAGTTCCTGACTTGTGAATATCTGAGATATTCAGGTAAGGATAGCTCCGAGTTCTTCCACCCAACACACATTGAGAGTTTGACAAAGAGTATATATCAGATGGTCAAGATTTTGACATGTGTTTTTGATTCCCGTTGTGCTTCTTTGTCACTAGGCTACAAAAAAATTGAATATGATATATCAAATGATGAAAGCATCAGTGCATTTCCAGATTAAAAAGATGAAGAAGTTCCTGGCATGATGTTGAGTACTGATTGGGATAATTATGTGGATTGTGAATATGTTTCAAATTCTAAATCATTCATTAAATCATTGCAGGATGGTCTTTTAGTTGCTCAAAGTATGAAGATACCTGGTGAGTATGTGGATGAGTGCTCTCCTTCCAATAGAAAAGAGGATGGTTTGCATAAGTTCTATAATTTGCAAGTAATTTCTTTAGGGAACTCTGATATGGGTATGCAAACCAGTGACAAAATAAGTTTTGATGACACCAACTGTAGGACAGAGAATGATTGTAACTTTTATTAGTTGGAGGATGTTTTTTATAAGTGTGACAATGCAAGTAAAGATAAAAAGTGGTCTAGGGGTCATGAATTTTTCAGTGACCATGATTAGCATTGGTCACATGATGATCAATATTATTAAATGAGGCATGATTTACAAATGTTGAATGAAGGTAGAGATATTGAAGATGTGTTCTATAGGTTGTTAAAAGATATCATCATATCAAATCATTCAGATGACAACTACATTTTTGGCTTGTTTCTAGTGCAGAGAGCAGAAAGTTTTATGTTTGACAGAGGCAAGCTAAATCAGATTTTTTTTTATGGCTTTGGGTCATCAAGCCTGGTTTGATACCTTCAAATCAGGGAAAAAGGAGGCAGAGATAAGTTAACTCTACTGAGCAGTGATGTAAATTTGTACATATTCCTAGTTTTTTCTATTTTAGGTTTTGGCATTGGGTTTTTTTTTCCTTGGTTTGTTCTTCTCAGATATTTGGAATCTAGTGTTGAAATTGTGTTCAACCTTCCTCAGTCAGAGCCACTATTGGGACTGTCAAAATTTTGGTTTCCTTGGTGTTCTTCCTATCTTTTTCTAGTATATTCTTAAGACCTAATTGAAAAATTTATATCTTTAAGTTCCCTTTTGGCCTAAAACCCTAAGTTTCCTGCACTTCTTCTATAATCGAGTTACTTTTTGGGTCACTTAAGTTGTTTGTGCCGTGGGTCTTAAGTCATCGAGGGGGGCCATTTATTTTATGTCCTAAGTTCTAGGGGGCTCATTTTAATTTTCCCTAAGTTTAAATCCTTTTAATATTTCTCGCTCCTTAGTGTCGTGCAAGTTATTTTTTATCTAAACATGGGCGTGATCCTGCGATCAGAAGATGTGTGACTGTTTATCTATCAAGGCATTGCACCTATGCAACACGTGGATGTATGAGATCATGGGGCCCGCTAATTTCTAAGCCACCACCAGGATAAGGGCCAATCAAATTCATCTTCATCTAACGGTGGGCATAAAGCCTTAAAATAAAGATGATAATTATATATCCATCAAGGCATTGCACTTGTATGACACATGGAGAGGGCGGGCTAGATTGGGAATTAAGTGAAAATAAAGTGCGGATGTGATTTTTTTCTAATGGCGGGTGTGATCCTATGATCAACAGTTGCAGGGAAGTTACTCCTTCACGACATCATGCCTGAGCGACGCGTGGAAAGTGGTCAACACTAAAAGGAAGATAAGCATCGAGTGGTTCAAATAAGATCATGTGGCTGACACAATCCCTTAAACATAAGTTGCACGATGATTATTCATTGCGAGATTGCACCATGTTGGCAAGTTTCCTTTTGAGATCAAATTCTTAGTGAGATTGTGGTTTGCCAGATCAAATTCCATCAAATGGCAGGCGTGATGCCTTGAATGGAAGCTGCGTGATGTTTAAATCTTTGTGGCATCGTGCTTGTGAGACACATGTCCATGGCGGGGCCAGAGTGCAGTTAAAGGTAAAGTTAAAGGATGAACAAAATATTTTGAATTTGACGGTTGTTGTGATCCTACAAAGATCAAGGTGCAAGGAAGTTATTCATCGTGGGTTTACGCCTTTGCACCACATGGAAGATCGTGGGTCCTGTCTGGGGTTAAAGGAAGTTAATGTGCATGCAGATCCTTTTTGATCCTATGGTTGTTGCAATGCCTTAAACAAAGATGCAAGGTGGTTACTCATTTGTGGCATTGCAACTTGTTGCCACGTGGCTTTCTCTGATCGTGGGTCTGAAACTTTGAAGAGGTAAAGTGTCATGATAATCTCAGAAGATCTAATGAATTATGTGTTTCTGCTATCCAAAGATGCAACCTGTTTAATCTTTGTGGAATCACATCATGGTACCATGTGTCTTGATTTGACTATGGGTGTAGGTTTTCAAAGACATAAAGGTAAAGCATATGTAATCAAATCTGACGGCAGGTGCTTTTCCTTGAATAAGACGTGCACGTCAAATATTGTTTGTGAGATCACGCCTGGGTGACGCGTGCCCATATATGATCTTGGTTCATGGGTGTATTAAAATGAGATCGATGACGATATTTTAAAATCAATTATAAGATTGAATATGGGTTGTCGATGATGATTTACACACTAGGTGTAGCCGTTGCATCAGAAATTTTAATATTCAAATGGTTTCCTTAGGGTTTTGAATGGTGGCTCTGCGATTCATGCGACGGGATAATAAATGGATCGATCTGATTTTATGGGTTGAATTTATGAGGACATAGGGTGATGAGAGGATAAAAATTTGATGACTGTGGTTTCATTTTTGTCGACTAGCGTTGTTTTAGGGTTCTGATCAAATTTTTTATTGATCTGCATTTATTGACTGAGTTAATATTTTTAGACAAGTGGTTATGCATATCAGATTCTTTTTGGATCTTTAAAGAAAGATCAAGTTTTTGGAGAGAAAAAAGTTGGTGCAGAATTAGATATGGAGGGACAGATTTCAAATGGATATCATTTACAGGGTTCCCTCTTCTATATATGTCCTTCTTTTCTCTATTGTAAGGGTTCCCGATTTTGTGTAAAAATTTAGAGCAGGTTCCAAGTGTGGTTCCTCTGTAAATGCTTTTCCTTTTCTCTGCATATAGGGTTCTCTTGATCTCTTTCTGGTTGTAGAGAAGAACATCTATTGTAATAGTTAGCTTTATGAATGAAACTTTAGTATTGTTGTGTTGTTATCAAGTTGTCTCTATTTTACTTTCCAAATCATATAGGTTAAGACATACAAGGTGTTTTAGTCTTGTCTATTGTAAGATTTGCAATAGAGTTATTTAAAGGATAACAATGATTTGGGATTTTTTTTTTTAGATGTGTATGAGTTGGGGTATCAAGGATATGTCAGCTTGTCTTTTAGTGGATGTTGATTAATGTATTGTCTATTCCAGGGTCTCTTCCAAGGGGAAGGTTAAATACTTTGAATAGGTAGTTTCATGTTTGAACACACTGGTGGATCCACAAGTAGAACTTGATTAATAAGATATGTTTGATGTAAGGCATTAGACATATTAGACTGTGTTGTCTTCTTTCTTCATAATCTTTCTTTTACATTGTTGTGCTTGACTCTTGTGCCCATTGGATAAGGCATTGGTCTATGAGTGATCTGGGCTATTTTAGAGAACTATTAATCAATACATCAAAGAAAATATTTTCTCTTTATGTTTATAGGAGGAAGTTAGAGTAGGTATGGTTTTCAAACATACTTTATGCAAGTGGGATACTACATAAGGCTTGGTAAAAACATTGAGGTATATGTTACCTATAGGTTTGGAGGCCATTCCACAGTTATATATCTGCAAGCTTTTGTTTATCACATGGGTTTATGTGTGTGGAGATTAGGTATACCCGCCTGAGTGATGTGGAGCTCAAAGTGAAGGAGGATTTAATCATAATTAATTGGACTTGTTTCTTGTCTCCTTTCTCCTGAGGGTGTTGAGTTTGCGTCCTAGGTTTTTAATCCCACAACCTAGTCTGAAAATCTCATATAGGAAAGGAGATTGCAAGAAAAAGCTCCAACAAGTGAATCTCAGACAGTTCATGATGAAATTCTTGCTATCATGAATAATAAATTTGAGAAAGAAGATGAACTAGTAAATACTAATTAAGAGGAGGTGGCAGTAGATTTTTTGGCCTCTACTGAACAAGTAATAGAAGGCATTTTAGGTGATTTACCTTCTGATACACCACAAAAAGCTCCTATTGTTGAAATGGAAGATGTACAAAGAAAACATGAAGCACATAAGGATTAGACTGAAGAGGTGTTGATATTTGTTGCAACTGGTGAAATTGGACAAATAGGTGATGTTGGAAAGAAACATGAAGTTGATATTGTAGTACATTCAGTAAAAAGGAAATCATACCTAAGTGGAATTTCAAGTTACAAGAAGAAGAGAAAGGCTATGGAGATTCCTGAGGAAGAGATAGAAGATGAAATTGGAAATGAGGATGTTCAGGTCATACAAAGACCTATTGATGTTACCAAAATGAGTCCTAGTGAATTAATAAGAATATCAGACATACTAAAGTTGAAATCTAAAAGGGACAAACTTAGACAAGAAAGGAAACAAGAAAAAGTACTTCAGTCAGCCAGAGACATTCTTGCAGATCTTGTACCTGAAGTTGACTATGATCCTAATGCTGCATCGATTGAGAAGATGGATACTTTGATCAATGCTATGATTGAGGAAGTTACTAGTTTGGAGGAAGCTGCTATGAATAGAGAAAAGATGGATTATGAAAAGAAGAGGTCTTATAAGTTAATGGAGACTATTGCATCAGATAAATGGATACTTATAGTTCATGTGAACCAGGTGAAGGAAACTTTGAAAGAGGTTGGAATATTACTTGCCAAAGTTTCTAAATTTTTGATGTTTACACAAGATTTAGAGCTAAAAAGAAATGAAGCTCAATAGGACCTTAAGTATTTAATTACTAGTTTTGATCCTATTGCACATTCAGCTACCACTTATGGATCACAAGTTAAGGTTGTAAATCACAAGTTGAAAACATTGCAAGGAGAACAATACAAAAGAAACATTACATTATTGGAGTTGCAGACCTATCCGATTCCATCCATTGATGTTATCCAAATTTTTTTTAAAGATGCAGTGGTAACACTTGGGTTACTTGATATGAGCACTCTTGAAGCTATGGAGGAGTTAGCTTCTATTCTACATGGACAGATTATTGTCATGGAACATTTTAGAAGTCATAGGAGAGTTCTTTGGATACAACTAAAGCCAATTTTAGAGAAGTTTTTGAGAGGCTATGATGGGTAAGCTATTTTTCATTTTTGAAGTTTAGTTTTTTTACCTTTGTCATCGTTGTTAAAGGGGGAGTGATCGGTAAAGTGAACATAAAGTTGAGGGAGTGATCCGTATACAATTAAAATATAGTTTTGAGGTATAACAGATGGTTATAGCTTTGTATATGTATCTGGTGATCGGTATACAATGAAAATATAGTTTTGAGGTATAGTAGATGGTTATAGCTCTGTATATGTTCTTGGTGATCAGTGAGAAGAATTTTTGAAGAGACAAATTTTTCACTATGTCTTGCCATCAATGCCAAAGGGGGAGATTGTTGGCAGTATGATGAATTTTGGAGTTGAGATGAAGATTTTGAGTTTCTCATTGATGACAGCTCCACAACTCTATTAGATTTGGTGAATAGGTTGCAGATACCAATCGACATGATGAATAGGAGAACCAGTTTATGCTAAGTGTTCTAAGCGATTATTAGGAAGACAGTAACAAAAGTGTTTTGGGTAGCGATCAAGTTTGCGAGCACATTGGGAGGTGCGGTTTTTAGTGGAGCATCACTATGGTCATACTAGTTTAGATTTACGACAGCAACAACTAGCTCAACATTTTGTGAAAGTTAGTTCTTTGGTGTTGTGTTCAGTATGATCCGGTTGAGTTACTGATTGGTACCTGTTGATCAGATGGTCAAGGCAGTTAAGTAATTATTGGTATTTTTTAATAAATATTTGTATTACGTTTTGGGTTGACATGTTAGGTATGATTGGAACTAATTTTCATGAGTTAGGTCAATGCATTGTGTCAACTTGTGAATTGTTTTTCAAGTCTTAACTGACTTAAGAAAATCATTATAAAGGCAAGCTAAATCATATGATTTAAGGTTACAGATCATGTTGTTGATGGTTTCAATCAGAGAAAAAGGAAGAATAGTGCACTAGGGTTCAAAGATTGGATTGGATATTACAGGAAAGCAGTTTCATTCCCAGATCAGTTATTTGAGTTCATTCCTCAAGGCTAATTCTGATAGGTTAGCAAGATAAATCCCTTAACAAGGTGGACTTTAACAGGTCTCATTGTATAAATCCTTTAGCGGGGTGACTTATGAGAAGGATTTCTAAATCCTCTAGTGATGTAGATCCTAACAGGTCTGTTTGTAATTCTAACAAGGTACTAGTCACTCGTAACCGGGTGAGCCCATAAAAGGGTATTGTAAGCTCCTAACATGGAAACTCTTTTTACTGCAGTGAAGATATTGTGGGTGTCATCTCCACCATGGTTTTCTCCCTCTTAAAAGGGTTTCCATGAGAAAATAATAGTGGTGTTATGTGTAATGCTTTGTGGATGCTTAAAGTGTTTTATTTCTATTGAATAGTTATACTTGCATGTTTGATTGTGTGGAATTTGTTTAAAAGCATTACCAGATTCTTAGTTGAATTGGTTCATTACTTGTTTACATTGATTCGCCCCCCTTCTTAATGCTTCTATATACTAACAAGATTACCATAACCCAATTGTCAAATAACCAATCCAAGATAACAAGACACTTAGTTTAAGCTATTATTTCTTTTAATAAATAAATGAGAATCTTATATTACAAGAATTGTTAACATTTGAAACAAAGAAACAACAAATGAACATATTCACCGTACTATAATACACACATCTCTAATAATTATTATTTGCAAAATTAATAAAATTGGCTACTTTGAATCAAACTAAAGCATAAAAATTACCATCATAAGGTTTTGCTTCAGTAATTGGAATAAGATCTTCATCTACAACACTTTTGTAACCATGCCTATGTTTCCAATCTCTAGACTGCTCATCATATACATAATTATTGCTTTTATGCTTCTTGATACCTAATGTACTAATAATAAGTAATTGAAATGAGACGAGAATATGATATCAACTATCATGTATCATGCTTTCACAAGCATGTAGAAAAGGAGATTCAACCCATCACAAAAAGTTAATTTAAATGCAATGAATCTAACCTTTCTTTGAGTAAAAATTTCCCATTTTATTGGGGGCTTTGGTCTTGGAAGCTGCTGAAAACATGTCAATACATTGTAACGATTAAATATTTTGAGATTTGGCAGTGCTAAAGAAAGCGTATAGTGATTTAATGGTTCTGTATTTGATGGTGTCTACATTATAGTTTAATGTATGTTTCTTTAATCTGCCTAATAAAAATCATCAGTTGACCCATAGGTGGACCTAGAATCGTCTTAAACAAAACAACTCATCCACGGGTTTTGTAGTAGTAATTTTTTTCTAATAAAACAAGCCAAGATTTTGGATGTCTACAACTTCATTTTCAAGTGACTCATATAGAACCTTGATATCACTGCCTCCAGATACCAAAGTGAGATGGTATTTCAAGGAAAGATGATAAACTTAACTAGCAAAATGATGAAATTCTAACTATTTAAAAACAATATCTTTTTCAAAATGATGGTAACATGGATTCAATTATCGATATAGAGATCAATGGCATATCACACTACTGGAAAACATTTCCATAGGGCAACATAATTGGAGCTAGTAACAAGTCCTATGAAAACTTAGCGGAAAAGTTACTCTTATTTTGTGGCTACTAAGCCTGTAAGATTGACCCTTGCAGAGAACTGACCCTTCCAGATATCTAACCCTCATAAAGTAGTTCAGTTGAAAAATTGAATGAGAAGAATATTTTACAAAAACAATAGTTTCCATGCTCCAGTTAAATGCAAAGATTGTAAATAAACCAACATTATAAAATCTGATTAGTGGAACAATGCTCTCGTTTTCCCTCATATCTGAGAAAACTAATACCTCCTAGATGTAATATCAAAGATAACTAAGATTAGGAAGTGATGCAAAAGGTGATGAGGTGGAACTAACTAAGCATTTTGTTAGGAAGGGATACATCTCCAAATCATATGCCCTTATTTTTATACAATATATGTACACATGTACACAAAAAGCTAACACAAAATTATAGGAATGAACCTAACAGTGTCTTTATAAACATTGCAAAAAAATAACAAGGTCCTCTATTTTGAGGCATTGACTATCACTAAGCATTTTTATTTCTTTTACTGCCTCTATAACATTGTCTTCCTTGTCTTCCTGAATAGCTTGATCTCTATTCATGGCTATGCTTACAACCCTTTGTCAACTCCTACTCTGAGACACCATGTCATTGTTTCATTAGAACATAGTCCTTATAACTATTTTGAGATAATGAAAGACACTTCTCTTGACATTGAGTGATATTCATTTTTACTTGCTTCATGATTTCTCTTTTTCTGAATATTTCATTGTTACCGATATCCATGAGTATCACTTGTTATCACTGCATTATTACAATGCATTAAGTAACTATTTTATGCATGTACAACTAGTAGTTTTTCATTCATCTAGCTTAGTTTTCATACAATGAATACCACTAATTTATGCACATTCCTCTGTTCTTTCCATGCATATCCTTTCTCTCCATTCAACTTTTAAATCATTGTTTTTTAAAGAAAGATCTCTGGTCAAACATGACACATCATATGCTCTGATAATATCCTAATCACAAATCCCTGTCAGTGAACATTCACTAAAGATTACTGTCACCAAACATACATTATCATCACTATTATCAGACATTTATGAAGACCATTTTCCTATAGTATATAACACTGTCTTCCTATGTAGTGAAATATCTCTGTCATAAAGGATGGTAAACATATCTGAAACAACACCACATATTTTCCCAAAAACAATAAATATGCTCTTTGCACATGCTAAGGAGTATTTGTTTTGGGAAGAAATGAGCTTCTTTCTCTTCCAAACTAATGGTAGTGTAATGCTTCCTAACACAACAATGACGAGTACGTCTGTGAGACTTTCTTTCCTTATATTTATACGCTACTCTATACATGATTGTTGTTGTTTCTCCTTCCCTTCAAATCTATTGTTCTTTCATTGTATTGGCAATGTATTTTTTTTCAATAGACTTGGTATTCCTATGAATGAACAGGTCTTCTTATTGATGATATTGTGAAAATTTATTCATGAACAATACTTCTTGGTGATGAAACTTTGATCTAAATGATGCTTGTGATTCCCCTTTCGAAATATTTTTTTTACACTTTATTGACATTGCTCTTTTCATTCCCTATCTGCTATTTGTATCTTAATGACTGTAATAATGTCCCTAAAGACCACAGTCTTCAACATGATTTGTCACATTATTTGTCATGGCATGTGAGTATCTTCATAGTGCCTCTATTTTGGAATTCACACATCGCTATGTTTTTGTTAAGAAAGAGACTATCATAATGATCAAAACCGTTCTCCCTACTGTTTGGAACACTTGATGACTCTCTTCCTCTTTGTTTTTTGTCCTGATTTTGTTTGTAAAATGAATAACTTTGTCCTTTACCTATACATTATGGATTGTATCTTTGATTTATAGCAGCATCCATGTCTTTGGTGATCTTATATTTTTCAATCATGGAAATACATTGTTCTTGATGAAAGTGTTGTTACCATTCATAAGAGCAGCCATTCCTAACTCCTTATAATCTTGGGAATTCATTATTCTAAATCTACTCCCTATCTACATGAGTTCATTCTGCTCTGTCATTTTAATCTGCCCTATTTTTATGAATCTTCCATAAAACCTTTATTATGCAATAGTGAAAACCTTGTAATGGTAAGAGAATCACCCTTGGATAGTAAAAACTACATCTTTTAGTGAATATCTCTATCTAAGACAATCCATACATCTATTTTCTCATGTCCTCTTATCACTATTCTTCATGGGATCTTCACACCTTTGATTAAAACTCCTTTCACAACTACCTCTGCTTCTTATATAACAGTTCCCTTTGTTGACATTTGTTGACTACAGTTTTAACAACAAGTACCACTACATAACCATCTGCATATCCTTCACTAATGACACATTAAAATACATTATAGGACAACAATGAAACCTCGTGGAAACCCCTAATTAATAAGTTGTTCATTGACTAACCCTGCTTCTGAACAATGACAAAGTGCCTCTTCTTTTTTAAAACCCAAGATCTACTATAAGAAATCACTATTAACATGAGAATTTTCCATTCCTCAACTTTACAAGACTATTTATTGAATGAGTTTTCCCTTATTACTATTCCTCTTAGTCTTCTTACTCCCTATCCTATTGCAAATTGTTTCTCTTCTTTCCACGTTGTGTTGTTTCCTTAATGAGTGGTCATTGAATCAGTAAAACCTCTAGTTTCTTCCTCATATATGCTATTCTTTTATGAATTTGGGTATTTTCATTGGCAATCTACTGTTTGCACAATATTTGGCAGCCAGTTTTACTTTGAGAGGCTTGAAAGGGTAAACATGACATGGTTAGGGATTTTTTTTTTTTTTTTTAACTTCAAACGAAGCCCGATTTACCTTGTGAAAGAAACTTTGCTTGGATTAAGTCAAAAATAAATTTGACTTAGTTTTCCCTCCAAGTCAATGCTTGTTTGAGAATTTAAGAATATGACACCAAGATGATGAAATTGGAAAATTAATTTATTTCATCTCTTTGACAATTTCTTCTTAATTCTTTTGAAATGATTTTTCTTTTAAAACATTTAGAACCTTCCATTTCTTGTGAATAAAACAAAAGGACCTTATGTGAGGTATTTAACCATGATAGAAAAAAATTGACTACATCTACCACTATGCTCTATGTCATTAATTTGAAGAAATGTTGAAATAATTCAGAACAAAAAAAATAGAGAAAGGCTTTACTTGATTGAAAGAGGATATCAAGGCCTAATTTTTGAATTGGTCAGAGACCAAGATGAGATCCCCATCAACAATGTCTTGTGTCGTTGCTTTCCCTTCTCCTAGATGGGATATATATGTCGTGATAAGTGTCATTCTTCCTTGCATCCTACTCCACCTCAATTTGCTCCTACAAATGTGGTGACTAGTACAACCCAAGGTTTCACTAAGATATCCAAATTTTTTAGGTAGAGGGATTGAACTATTGATCGAATACTTTTGCAAACTGCAACCATAAGAGAAAACCTCTTTCAATGTCGCCCCTCTCTATCGTGCACCAATAGAACCCTAGCTGACATCATCCATGTAAGTACATAAGAAGAAGGGAAGTGAAGGTAACATGAAAACTAAGAAGCTTTTTAGGGTTTGACCTTTCCCACTATTCTTATATTCCTTACCGCGTAATGTTTCTTTTATTAAAATTGTTTTAAATTTTAATTTAAAATAACTATCAATTGCACCTTGGTGTGTAATGGGTAGGTTGAAGAGGTATGTAAGGTCAATTATAATTTTTTTTGGTATATTACTTGTAAATATTTGTGTAGTAAAAATGATGTTGTTTGTACAACAAAGGTCCCAACGGAAAAGTGAGAGCTTCAAATGAACTATGCGTCCTTCCAAATATCACATAATAAACTTTGAATTAGGTAGATAATTACACTTTAGATTAACAATAGGTTCCTTGTTATTTAACAATAATCTGGCCTGAGTGTTCAAATTTGAATGCTTAGATCTGCTCAAAATTTAAACAATAGATCACATCTTTATTCTTTAGAAAGAAAATTTTAATAATTTAATTGGGTAAATACATATTAGTCATTGTTTGTAAAACGATCAAAAAATTTGAAATAGGGGGGAGCACCACACTCCATTTTGACAAAGAATAGAAATGCAAGGGGATGCTGACGACAAGCAAGGGGAAAGAAATAGTTTCGTCATCTTTGTAATGTTGTAGAAGATCCATATAGAAAAATGCTTTGTATGTTCATGATAGATATAGTTTCTAAGCGTAGTAGTCTGTAGAGATATGTAAATGATATTCAGGCAACCTGTTGTAAATGTTACTTAGAGAGGGTGTTAGAAGAACATATAAATAGAGATGATATTATAGGAGAAGATGGTGAAATATGGATTAAATATTGGACAAATGATACATACTTGAAATGTAAATCTTTATGTTTAGTATTAAAAAATATAACTATTACCAAGAAAAAAAATTCTCTAAATTGAATTAAGTCAATTATATTAATATAAATAGATATGAGCATCTCTGTTTAATTTGAAAATTTCAAAGAATATATCAAAAAATTTAATTTAATTTTTTTTTATAATCAAATTGCATTTTTGCAAAAACTTAAATTTATGCTATATTAAAAATTTAATTCAATAAATTATAAACGGCTCACAATTTTAAGTCTACTCTGCCTTTTTTCATATATCAATAGAGACTTCAGGAATCAGGGTTTGGTGTCTACTGCTAATACAAGGGCCTTTTTTCCTCAATGATAGATGTGGCTATTTAGATCTGAGCAATGTGGCTACTGCTTTCGATCCCTCTTTCCCTATGAACCACGTCATCCCCATCTCGGATAACCTATTTGAGGTCCTATATCAACCATAGGATGCATCAAGTATAGGAAAATTATCTGGTTCATCCAGGGCATCGACCACCATAGATCAGGCTAGGGCTCCATTATTTCCTTTGCCACGACATTCTAATGGCACCCTTTGATTCTGGGGGATTTTTGACAAGAACTCTAGGTTATGGTCGCAACTGTTTTTATGCAATAGAAAAAATTATGTGTTACCTAAAAAGAAAAAAAATGAAGGTTTCTTCGCTATAAATGAAAGGAGTCGGTCCCCCCTCCTCCTCCTATTCAAGATGATGATTTGAAATTGGTGAGCTCACAGAAGAACAAGAATTTGGAAGCTAGGGCTACACGGAGCCATCAACATAAGCTTCTCCCCTCTCACCCCTACCAGATCCCCTTGAGTAGTAACAAGTTTCATTTTCTGCATTCTATGGAGGAGGGTTCTCTAAAACCAGCTCTTGGTATAGATTTTAATTGATATAACAATAAGTTTCATAGATTTCCTTCAAAACCATAGAGGAATATGCACATTCGATGTCATACTCTAAAATTCTCACGGGGAAACCCTAGGTCTTTTGAGAATTTCTTACCAGGGTTGAATAATTCACTACATAAGCATCATGGGTCTACTGTTATAGGGATCAATTCTGGGCAGCACACCATTGTAAGGAACAAAGAAGAAAAAACTATTTTAGAAATCAAAGATGGGATAATGGAAAACTCACAAGTTTTTTTCAAGGAATATGGAGTTTTCACGAGATGGGATGATGTTGGTATCTCGAAAAAACAACTGGAAATGTAGTTTCTAAAAAACTTCAGTGGGCAGGCAAGTGTGGCGATCCTCCCTAAAGTTTTTTTTAATATTTAGTCTTTAATACTTATCTAAGAAATTGATTCTTAACTGGTGAATCCCCACACTTCAGAGGTATGGGTTTTACCTTTTTAGTAAGGCAACCTAATTTCAATCCTTTAAACTTAATTTTTTTAATATAGAACGTGGTATCCTTCTACCGAATTTACCAGTAGAATTGATTAGTAAATAGATTATAAGGAAAATGATGTAGAATCCAAGTCTAGTTGTTACTGAGAGTCAGCCTGACTCTGCTTCAAGGTCTCTGAATGGACCTTATAGGGTATTATCAAACCCTAGCTTGAGGAAGTCACTAAGATCTTCACCTCAAGTGCTCTAGACCTAGATCTCACCATTAAGCTACTATCACATACTATAGAATCTATTAGGATAGATTCATTCTCCAAGTTAAACCGACTGATTCAAAATGAAAAACTAAATTGAACATATTACACAAAGAACACATAACAAATTGTAGAAGGAAATGCCAAATACTCTTTGTATTGCTATCTAAATCTACTACATGTACAATCCTCTATAATCTCTTATCCATCTACTATGCTAACTCTATCGAATACAAACTTCTAAATATATAGCTTCTTTCTTCAAAATATCTCGCATCCTCCAACAACTTCAACAACCTTGTACAGAAGGCATGGGTGGTCCATAAATGACCCTCCCATCACTGGAATAGGTGTCTCTGTCCATCAAAGACAAAAATGACACGCTGAGAGCCGTTGCAGTTGACCCAGCTGGTCACAAATGTCACATCCCACATTTCCTCGGCTGTTAACCAGCATAACCGAGCAACCGACCGCCATTACCGAGCACCAGTCCCGAGCATCAAAATAAAATTTGCCTTCAATACCCAAGCATCATTCAATAGACCTAAAATCTGCAAGCAACCCCAAGCAACATCACTGAGCACCAAGTGTAACCCGAGAGACATTACCGAGCCCTTCGCATAGCATGTCCGAGCAACCTAGTGTAACCCAAGAAAGATTCTCAAGTAGCATTCTCGAGCAACAGAGTTGCCCGAGCGCCAGTATAACTTAGTTCCATTTGCCCATTTCGGTTGCTAGAGCCTTGTGGGATTTCCATAGGTTTATAAGCTACCTCAACACACACTTAAACTAGAAAACAACTACTAAGCAACATATGGTGTTTGTTCACCGATTGACGTCAGTCATTACAAGAGTGGTGGAACAAAACACCATACAAACCGAAAATGCTTCCTAACCTAGAAATGTTTCTAACCTTAAGTGCTCCTGCACCATACTCCCCAAACAAAAATAAATCATCTTCCAGGTGATTGGAGTAAGTCAGTATTGATGCCTAACTTCTTGAAATCAGTTTCTTGCACCCATGTAGCCTCTGAATCAGCTTGTCCTTGCCATTTGACTAGATATTCCATATATGTCTACTTTCTAGTCTGCTTGGAAAATCTTGAATTCAGAATCTCCTCTGCCTTTAGTTTCAATGTAACAGGAAGTTTGAGTGCTTTGAGATCCTTGGTATCTGCTCCTAGATCAAAATCCCCTTCTAGAATTGGTCCTTTATAGGATACCAAATCTGCCACATTGAAAATAGGAGACAATCCTATGTCTGCAGGAAGATCAACTTTATAAGCATTAGACCCATACTTTGCCAATATTGCACAAGGGCCTATCTTCCTCATCTGAAGTTTACTCAGAATTCCTTTCTGTAACCTTGCTTTTTTTAGGTGCACGATGACCAAATCTCCAATTTGAAAGTGAATATCTCTTTTCATGGCATCTAGCTTTTGCTTGGTGTGAGTTGTACTCTCTATACTTGCTTCTTTGACTAAGTCATGGACCTCCATCATGGATTGAGAAAAATATTCAGCATACCCACTCCTCTCTGCATTGCTTTCAAGATCCCTTAATTTACATTTACCTTGTTAGCTCTTTTTCTTGCAGAATCAATATATAGCAGTGAATGCTAGACTCTTTAGTACCCAATTTAGATTCTCACAGGGAAAAGGCTAATTAACAAGGATGAAAATCCTTCTACACTTTGGGCTCTACATACCCAGGCAGGTGCACCTTCAACAAACTATTATCTTTCAGTAAGTCTAACAATGGATTAATGATTCATTATCCTTCTTCTTTTTAAGCCACATGGCTTAGGAAGGCTAACCTATTGACTCTCTCTTTAAGGAATCACTAAGATGAACTTTACTGCATACAATTATCTAGACATGAATTTCAGGTAACGAAAATATAAAGATTGATTAATATTTGATTGATGATAACAACCACTTATCAGAATTTGACTAGTGCCTAATCATGGGCCATAGAGTCAGAATGAAACATACATACACCAGGGATAATTAATTGAAATACAAATAAAACCTTAGATGGAATGCCTTACAAACTATCTTTTCATCCTCACACCCCTGTATCAAATTCCTGCATAAACCCTAACCCTCTATAATTATCTGCAAGATTTAAACCCTCCTTGAAAGCAACTCACAAATAATGACATAGCTACCTTATAACCAGTACATTTAAAATGCCTTACAAATTAAACTTACAAGAGCTTATAGTAAATGCAAGAAGACATCATTGGTATCAAAATGGAGATTCCATTGTATTTTATTAATATAAGCCTGATATCAATACATTCAAATTGATTCAAAACCAAAGTCTAGACATAATTCAAAAGTCTGCTTTGCAATCTTATTTTTACCATCCTTTACAATATATTACAACTTACTATACATAGCCAACACTAGTCATCTTGGAATCCTTAAATATCAAGGATGCAACAAGCTTCGGATGACTAGGCTAGAAGACAAAACTCAGGGTATAACAGGACAAAATAATAAGTGGATAGAAAAACCACTTTTATTACAACATATTCTAATAGATCCTTTGTCCTGTGGCCGCATGGTGATTATATTTGCCTTGTACTTGCTGGGGACAGCCATGTGGAAACCGTTGCCTCTGATGTTGATGATGTATGATATCCATTCTTAACTGCATCAACTGCTCTGTTGGGCCTCCTCATCCACCTGTATCTGGACACTTTCACCTGGATTAACCATTTTGTACCTATCTTCCCAAGAAGAGTATACCTCATCACTTGGCCAATTAAACCCAAGGATTTCATCCTTCTTGCTGATGACCTCACGCCAGATGGCACTTGCCTTCTTAACTTCCCCTTTCCAGAACTCAAAAAATTCCCTGGCTTTGTTAACGATATTTATAGGTTGGACAAATAAAATTGTGCCCTCCAAGGTAATGATGCTATGTGTCCTAGAATTTATCGCTTCTTTTATTTGTCTCAAACATAGCGCCTCATTTTTTAGATCACCATCTTTCTTAAACATATTAGGGTACCTTTCATATCTATCCTTTGAAAACTCTCTTCTCAAGGTTTCCACTTTTTTGATGAGGGTATTTCTTTTGATGTCCAAGTCCGCCATTAGCTTTAAACATTTGTGAGTTTTAGTCATAACAATATCAATATTATTCTCTTCTTTGGACATGGAATAAAAAGATTTCACTTCTGCAATTTTTCCTTTCCACGTGTCTATGACCAAACCCAATTGCTCTTTATCTGCTTCATATTCATTGATAATGTTAAAGAACCTTTTTCCTAACAAATAAAGATCAGCCAGATTTACCTCCTTGGCACATATTAAAAGGCTAGAGTATATTTTGTCAGTGTGCCTCTATTTTACCCATTCCTTAGCTTCTTTGTAGGCTGAAGATTCTTCAAGGTCTTTTCTAGTAGTTTCTTCTAGCCTTTCCCTCTCTGCCAATAATCTTTCTCTTTCCATTTCAGCTTCTGTTAGAGTAGTAGGTCTTGAGGGCATGGGAGAAGGAGGGTAAGTGACATATGGGCTAGATGATGAAGGCTGGTGAGGTTCCTGTGCAATCATCTTCTGAGGCATTATTTGTCCTGTTTGCCTCCCCTCCAGAAACGCTATTCTTCCATCCTTCTACAGGGATTTAACCCTTTCATCATTGTATGCATTTAAGAAAAAATCATATTTTTGGTTCAAGTTTTTATAAGCATCTTTCTTCTTTTCAGCTACCTTCAAACTCAAATTGGCAGTTTGAAGAACAAGGTTAGCTGCCTCAATACCTGAGGTATCAGAAACTCTTTTCACACTGAGGCTACCTGTGTCCTCAGATTGGTCATTTTCATTCAATCTTCTTTTATCCTTCTTCTTTAAGGACCAGATTGCTAGAGTTGCATGATATTCACTAAACTGGGCACCAATTGATGCTCCAGTAGTGCTCAAAGGTTTTGCTTCTTTTCTTACAGTATCAAAAACTATGGCGTCAGCCAAATCCCATTGGGGTGAAATGAGGACTCCCTTCTTTTTGATCAACTCTCTACCCTCTTCAGGGGTGATTTTGTCAAATTTAGACATCAGCTCTTGCTTGAACTCCTTTTCTATATCATCTTTGCTATGATTTGGTTTGGCTTCCTGCAATCTCTGGCACTTATCCTTGTACTCATCAATGTTAGTTCTCCATAAAAATTGAATAAAGGCCCTAGCCTTGACAAAATTATCATCTGACAAGAACTCCTCACGAGCCTTTTTTGTTACACGATCCAGCTCTTTACCTTTAAATTCTTCCACTGTGAGATCAACAGTTGTATGCCTAGGTGCCTCTGGCACTCCTTCTAGTTATTGTGCAGTGACAAAAACTTGGCCAGTGTTCCCCATTTGAACCAATTTCTCTGCAACTGCTTGGTCATCCATATGTAAAGGGGACTGGGAGGGAGAGTATAAGACACCCTCTTACTCTTTTCCCTCCACCTTTTGATTCTTGGTAGAGAGCATCTTTTGAGCACTAGTACTTGCTGGCCTCTTTTCTTTATTCTCAAAAGATTTATCAATCTTGGGCATGATAGTACTGTACCCCCTCCTTTGGTATACCACATAATTCCTAGGTGGAATTATCCTTCCTTGTGAAAGTTTGCTTAAGATGGCTTGAGCCTTTTCTGGCTCAGCCTCCATTATTCTTTGTTTCTTCTCACTGAGGGTCTACATGATACCCTTGAATAATGTCATTAGGGACTCAATCTTCTTGGCCCAAGGGAAAATTTCCTTCAAAGGATCATAAGACTTATCAAAATTGTGTACAAATTCCAAAGACTTCTTGTATACCAGCCATTTCTCTTTCTTGACCTCGTGGTCACTCATATCAAAAATATTTCTAATAATATCCTCTGGGAAGTTGAATTGGTGCTCTAATGCCAAGCATTTGGTTTTGTTCCTGAACATGCCCATTATAAAATCTTCATTGTCTGCACACCTATATAGAGGTTTCCAGATGGTAGGGCTCAAAGTACCTGTCAAACTATGCCCACCCACCTTTTATGATAATGAAATGGTGGGCTCTTGTAAGAGTAGGGAAAGTACTTCCCTTCATTTTGCCTGTCAGGGCTTCTTCCTGTAATCCACCCAATTGTCTGATAATTTTTGCAATTCCAATCTTCAGAGGGACTCTGTAGGGTAGCACATTGGGGGTTCCCCTGAATCCATAAACCCTTATCACTGTAGAAACATGGTACAAAATCAAATCTCCCCAATTGTGGGCAATCTTCAACTCTAGGTAAAATTCCATAGGTCTCAATAACCTCATCATATTTGTATGGATCCTGGCATTTTGTTTGCATAATAATGACTTAAGCTTAGTGGAAAAAACCCTTTCAAAGTATACATAACTGGCTTTTTTTCTATCCCATGATAGATCAGCACTGCACATTTGAACAAGAAAATCCTCATCACCTTGGAACTTGGTTAGGTCCATCTCCTCCTCAAAGAAGTCAACATTATTGAACAAAAAAATATGCATCATAAGGGAATACCTCCCCATTGGTTTGAGTATGTTACTATCTTGGATATCTGCCAGACCTTCATGCATTTGTTGGGCAATGTAAGAGGCATAGTTAAAAACTACTGATAGGTGGGGATGTAGAATCTGAACAACCATGAGAATTATATGGACGAGCATTGTTGTCTCTTCATCTTCTCCTAGAAATTGGCACAGGGCACTATACATTTTCTTGGCCTTTCCATTGAAATAATCCAACTTGAATGGTTCTGGTGTGTTAGGCCTTACTACAATCAAGTCCCCTATCTTGTTAAAGTATCCTTTCAGGGCCTCATTTCCGTAATATTCCCTCTAGGTCTGATATAGTTCCTTAAAATAATCGAATTCAATATCATCCATTTGTACTGAAGTATCACTCAACTTGAAAATTCTTCTAATTTCATCGGTTGTGACAGTCAATAGCATGTTTCCCTGTGTATCCCTAACAATCCTGGATACTTTGTCATAAGTGTTGGTTATCAGGGTGAACAAATCTGTATCCATGAACACCCTGGGTACTATCAAATTTCCCATGTCTAAGTCCCATATGTTACAATCTGGGGTAGGTGCGTTCCTTTGGCTGTATGTAGTTCTGAACAAAGTTAGACCATTCAGACTAGTTTTAACATGTTTGGCCCACCTACCTAAGTCATATAAACCCTCTCCTACTCTAAAACGGGGATGTGTCGGGACTATCATTTTAATTTGGGTTGCATCGCCTATGGATCCTTTTAATTTTTGCAGGAGGTCCTCTCTAACATTTATTTTCTGATAATCTACCTCTCCTAAAAGTTCAATCCTAGGGGCCATTATGAACCTAGGGCTTTTTTGCTAAGATGAAATTCAGATTTTGAAACGATAATTCTGAAAGCCTTTTGAATTGCAAATCTTACTAGAAACCTGAATTTTGTTGTATTAGAGATGACTTACCCATTTTTCAATTCTGTCGCGAGGAGCTGAATATCTCTACAATTTTTTTTCTTCACTTGGATAATTCTGGTGAGTTATGGAGACTTCAAGTTGAAACAATGAATTATACTGTTTCAATCAAATCAATCTTTCGCATTGAAATGAACTGAAATGGCCACACATTCTTCAATCAATTCGCCTGCTTCAAATTCACAGCTTAATGACTCACTGGATCTCATTTTGGTAACTTTGAATCTGAGCCATATATTTCTAGTAACATCTCCTTCATTGGACGAACCTCTTCTTTTCCCAGAAATAACTGTTCATTTGGGACACGTGTCAGCACAACTTAATTGCTTATATGATAGATGTCATGCTTCTTCTCCTTAAGCGATTAAGTCCACCGTCTGATTCATCCTAACCTATCTGGAAGTTATCTCACCTTGAGTTTACTAACTGCAGCTGTAATATCATCATCTATGCCACACGTCATCACAGCTTATTCACTTATCCTTTATATCTCAAGCACTTCACCTTTAAGCTATTAAGTCGACCGTCGATCTTTTCTGTAGGTGCTATTCCTTTAATCTTATCTTTACGACCTCAGCCAGACCCACTAGGACATGTGGCGTCACGGCTTAATGGCTTAGATGGTAGATGTCGATTACTTTACTTTTAACCCATTAAGTGAGCCGTTAGATCTTTTCAAACTTCTCCAACCTTTATGCTGCAGTCAGCTTTACCTTTAGGGGATTACACACCATCACATGTGACACACGTCATCACCGCTTAATGGATTAGATGCTAGATCTTGATTAATTTTGAGATAAATCATTAAGACAACCATTGGATCAGAAACAATTTGTCTATGTTTTACTCCTTGCCAGCTCAGAATACCCGGGTCCACCAACTTCCACATGTTTTCACCGCTTAATCATTTAACTGATAGATCTTGTGCATCTTGCCTTTAAGAGATTACCCCAACTATTAGATCTTTCTAAACATTAATCACCTTTATACTGCCTATGATAGGACCCACATTACTTCCCTTGACATGCGTCAACACTGCTTAATTGCTTATCCATTAGATGGTGCGCACTTTGGGATTAAGCGATTAAGTCTACCATCGATTCTTTCATGATCTGCCCACTGTTTAGCTGAGAACCTTTACGACCATCGGACCTACCAAAGACACATGGCATCATGGCTTGATGGCTTACCTGATAGATCTTGAGCGGTTTGGGATTAAGCCATTAAGTGGGCCGTCTGATTAAAACACACTTGTTTGATATATAATCAATCTTATTAAAATCTCAGTGGACTTTGGATTAAGGGAATAATATAAGACCACGGTGTTAGGATCGACAACTTTAATAAACATGACCACTTAAAAATGAACCCATTTGAGACATGACTTAAGTGAAAAAGGTAACGTGAAATTAGAAAGCATTTCAATGCTTAGGGTTTTATGACCAAAATTACACTAGGAGACATGAAACAAGGGTTTTTCAGCATTTCCAACTAGGTTTAGGGCTAGAAGAAAATTTGCAGAGGCATAAGAACAATTTTAACCATAATTTTAAAGCTTTGGATATCATGAATGATAGGAGACTTCAAAAATTTACTTGGCATATTCCAAACAAGAAACAGTGGCTCTCTTTGAGGATGATTAAACGCCAGGTTACAACAAGAAACACAAATCTCTAGGGAGGTAGACCACAAACTAGACAAACCTATTACTAGAAACAAACACACAATAGAAATAAAACACACTTGTACATATAATACATACTATTGTGCATGGAAAATAAAGGCTAATTGAAGAAATTTTTCAAAAACTGTTCATGCACTGGCAATTCCTGTTCTTCATCATCCAGATTCTTGATGAAATAAGAATCTTTTCCAAAAATGCGGGATATGACAAAAGGCCCATCCATAATGATTCAAACTTTTTGTGTTTTCCTTTGTCTTCATCCCTGGTATTCCATTGTAACACAAAATCACCAGGTTGAAACTTTCTTTCACCTGCTCTTCTGTCAAAAAGATATTTCATTTTTTGTTGTAATTTGACATTTTCTCTCTGGCTTTCTCTTCTTATTTCATCCAATTCTACCAAATGAACCATTCTTTCTTCCATAGGTTCAGAAACTTCCATTTCTTCATCTTGGATAACTTATAGATTCGGAGAAGATTAGTGACATGCATTCTTGATTGAATACCATAAACCAACTCAAAGGGAGATTTTCCAGTGGCCTTCTTAACAGTGATCCTATCAGCCCAAAGGGCAAGTTTCAATTTGACATGCCAAGCTCTTTTATTTCCTTCCAAGGTCTTTTTCAAGATTTGTAAGATACTCTTGTTGTTGGATTCCTCCTGACCATTAGCTTGAGGATGGTATGGGGATGAATAAGACATAATATTTCCCATATCGGAGAAAAAATCAGTAAATTCTTCTGACCTGAAGCACATGGCATTATCCATCACCAACTTGAGGGGAATACCAAACCTTGTAATTACATTATCCATTAGAAAGTCAATGACCACAGTGCTTGTTGTTAGAGTAATAGTCTATCGGGTTATTAATTAAATCATTATGATCTAATTACTAACTCACCTATTCACTCTAGTTTGCTTCAGCTAACCTTAGGGTTTCCCCTTTAGGGTTTCATGATTCCTTTTATAAGGATTCACTTCTTTGCATTTCATTACTGAGATTGTATTCAGTATTGTTGTTAATAGAAGCCTTATTCTTTTCAACATGAATTTCATATCTCTGGCTTTTTGGCCTCCATAGCCATTCTTCTCTTCTGTCTTTGCTTCTATTCTGTGACAGGTTTGCATGCAGGTGATCTTGGGAGATTAGCTTTCAGCCTAATCCTAACATGGTATCAAAGCTCTCCTGCTATTCGTTGTTCTGGTTTTGTTGAAGCACAAAGGGTTTCAGAGGTTTTTCTGGCTTTTTCCGGCCTCCTCTGTGCCCCGCCACTACCGGTGTCCTCCACCCCCGCACCGCCCCCAGCATCGCCCTGCCCAGTGGCGGCCCTTTTGCCAGCCCCCACGGGCTCTTTTGCACCCGCGGCCGGTTGTATGAGCGACCCATTTTTTTTAGCCCCTGGGGCTTAAAACCAGGCCCTTTTTGGACTTTGTTATATCGTCGGAAAGCTCTTTTTGAGCTCTTTCCGACTATGGTGATTTGGTTTTTTGGGTCTACTATTTTGACAACATTTTTTGCTGTTGAAGTCTGATGTTTGTTTTTTCCTTTCGGGAGTCATATCTGGCTCATCCAGAATCCATTTTTGGCAAACTAGATATCATCGGAAAGCTGGTTCAGTGAGCTATTCAGTTGCAGAGGTATTTTTTCCAAATTCTGCTATAGGTTTTCTCTCCTCCGAGTTTGGCAGTTTATGCACTCTGGTGGATTGCTTGGTTCTACAGGTCCTGGGATCTCTTCTTCTGATATTCTAGCTCACTCTTCTTTCTGACTTCTAAGGTTGTATGCTTCTCCTGATGCATCTTTTTTCTGTAAATGCACTGAGATAAAGTGCCTACTTCTACATTTTTGGGATCTTGTACACCTTGTATGGTTGTTGTACTCGCACTCTATTATAAAGTGCCATGGGGGATTATGATGCTTTTTCCATTTTAGGCGCATCCACCTTTGTCAAGTGAGTGTACCTTCCATGACATTAGCCCATGCAGTGTGTTGGTGACACCACCCTTTATCCTGTGTTTGTGCTTCTGTTGCACTGTTGGTGTCCCTGGTCTTCTTTCTGCAGATGTTTCTGGCATTGCATTTCAGTGTTCCTGTCACCTCTCCCTGTTCAGCATTATGGGGGGGTTCACCTGTTGGTTCTATTGCTTCCTGGTTTGATTGATCATCTCTTCAGACATTGTCTTCTCTACCTGGTCATGCACTTCAGTGGGGGTTCCAGCAGTCTCTTCTGACAGAGTTTTCA
>MU225180.1:938244-964277 GCA_018584345.1 Thuja plicata | reverse complement strand
TCCCTAAGCTTATCTTAAGGGGGGGTGTTAGAGTAATAGTCTATCGGGTTATTAATTAAATCATTATGATCTAATTACTAACTCACCTATTCACTCTAGTTTGCTTCAGCTAACCTTAGGGTTTCCCCTTTAGGGTTTCGTGATTCCTTTTATAAGGATTCACTTCTTTGCATTTCATTACCGAGATTGTACTCAATATTGTTGTTAATATAAGCTTTATTCTTTTCAACATGAATTTCATATCTCTGGCTTTTTGGCCTCCATAGCCATTCTTCTCTTCTGTCTTTGCTTCTATTCTGTGACAGGTTTGCATGCAGGTGATCTTGGGAGATTAGCTTTCAGCCTAATCCTAACACTTGTTGCTCTTTTAGTTGGAATTGCCTCCACCCATTTTGTAAAATAATCAGTTACTAGCATAATCCAACTATGGTCTCCACTTGATTTTTTAGCAAATTCTCCTATGAAGTCCATTCCCCACATAGCAAAGGGGGCTTCTACCATCACAAGATTGAAAAGTAATGCTCCTAAAAAATTTCATTTTGCTTGAAAATCTCTGACATGGATCACATTTTCTGACAAAAGTATGAGCATCTTGAAACAAACAAGTCCAATAGTATCCATCTCTCAGAATTTAATGAGCTGTTGATCTGGCAGAATAGTACCCTCCACACATTCCAGCATGCATTTCCTTTAACATTTTCTCTGACTATCCTTTGTCAAGACACAATAGAAAGATCCCATCTCTGTTTTTCCAAAACAAATCACCATGCAAAAATACATATTTCTGAGCTTTTAATCTCAAACTCCTCCTTTGGTTGTCATTTAGGCTATTTGGACATTTAACATTTTTTAGAAAATATACAATATTGGTATACCAGGGTTGCATTTCAATACTTGTCAAGCAATTCTCACTTGTATCTACATTGCTGACTTGGACCAAGTCTAGATTCTCTTCTGTCATCAGCTTTTTCAATCCTAGTCCTCTTACCAACTTAGTGATGTGGATGTCCAAATCATACTCTTGAATTTTGTTTATCCATTTGCATCTTTTCCCTGTTACTTCATTCTGAACAAAAATTCCCTTGATAGTAGCATGAGGAACATAAGCATTTACCTTTGCACATACCAAATATGGCCTGAAAGCTTTGACTTCCTTTACCAGAGCATAGGATTGTTTTTCCATCAACTGATAGTTTAACTCGGATGACTGTAATGACTTGCTGAAAAATGCCATGGGATGTTCAAATCCCTCACCATCCTTTTGCAATAGGAATGTTGCAATTGTATGGAAGGAAGAAAAAGTGAACAAAGAGAAGGGCTTGGTGCAATCAGGGGACACAAGGACTGGTGCTTCTTGAATAGCTTGTTTTATTTTTTCAAAGCCAACTTTGCCTCTTGGTCCCATTCAAACTTCACATTTTTCTTCAAAAATTTGACAATAGGTTTAACTAGTTCAACAAAGTTGGCAATAAATCTCCTAACAAAATTAATTTGCCCTAGAAATGATTGTATACCTTTTAAGTTCTTGGGAATAAGTACCTTTTGGATGGCTTCAACTCTTTCAGGATCAATCCTTACTCCCTCTTTTGATACTATATGTCCTAGAAGTTTCCCCTCAGTAACAGCAAAGTGACACTTTTTTGGGTTTAAAGACACCCCATATTCCAGTGCTTTTATCATCACCTTTTCCAAGTGATTGCAATGATCCTCTGCCCTTTTTGAGAAAGCTATCAAATCATCTTGGTATACTACCATTAGAACATCTATAAGGTCTTTGAAAGCTACATCCATGGCCCTTTGAAATGTTGTACCAACATTTTTCAACCCAAATGACATACGAGCATACACATAAGTGCCCCAAGGAGTAGTAAATGTTGTTTTGAATTGCTCAGATTCTTTAACCAGCATTGGATTGTACCCTGAGAATCCATCCATCATAGACAACAAATCACACCCAGTGCCTTTATGCAACATAGCCTCCATGTTAGGTAGTCCATAATTATCCTTTAATGAGGCCACATTCAGATTTATGAAATCAACACACAATCTTATGTCCCCATTTTTCTTTCTTATAGGGACTAAGTTAGAGACCCATGATGAATGTCTTATTGGCTTAATTATACCTGCATCTCTTAGTTTCATCAACTCAGCCTACATTTTGGTAGCCAGAAGGGGATTAATGGGCATTTGTTTTTGTCTGAATGGTTTAGTACCTTCCTTCAAAGGGATATCATGCTGAAATAAGTCTTTTCTATAAGCTTTCAAATCTTCATAGGACCATGCAAATACATGCTTATATTTCTTCAACAATTTTATCAAATTTTGTCTCACATTGCTATCCAATTTTTTTACCAATGTAGACTAATTAAGGAGATGTTTCAGATCCCAAATTAACTTCCTCTAAATCTCCTACCTTAGAATTGGACTTCTGAGTCATATAATTGTCATTTATGCTAAACATGCCTTCCAATTCAACCAACCCTTTGGGAATGTGATTGGTATCCAGTTGGATGACCTCTAGATCAAAGATATACTCCTTACTGCCCACAACTGACACTAGAGATTCACAATCAATCTTTTGACCATCATATTGATCTACACACTGGATAAACCTAAGGATATCATCATCATCCTCAAATACTTGCCAATTATGAATATTTTCAGGAACTACAGGCCTAATTTTTATTTCAACCACAGACATACCAGTAAGAGTAGCATCATTATTTTTTAGGGCAATATTTGCCAAGAAATCTACCATTATGTTGTTGGATCTCTCTATCCATAGGATATTGAAAGAATCAAAGAATTCTATCATATCCTAGACAACATACTTGTACAATTTTAATCTATCATCTTTAGCAGCATAATGCTCCCTAATCTGAGATATAATTAACTGGGAATCTCCATGAACTTTTAAACACTTAATACCATTCTTGATAGAAATATCCATTCCCAAGATTAAGGCTTCATACTCAACAATATTATTTATGCATTGAAAAGTCAGTAGGAAAGAGTACTTGAAGGTGATACATGATGGGGAAATAAACAAAACTCCTGCTCTAGATCCTTCCTTTGAGCATCCTCCATCAAAGTACATTTTCCATAGTCCATTTTTTTGCAACAACAATTCATCCACAATTGGGTCAGTGTTCTTTAACTGTGGCTTGACTTCCTCAACAGTAAAATTCTCCATATCAACATTCACACAATAATTCAATTGGTCAAGTAGAACCACCTCCACCATGACAAATGACCGCGGTTCTCTGTACAACTTGACCTCATGTACATTTACAGGGATAGTTGCATAGGATAAATATAATTGGATTTTCCCACCTACTGGTGCTACCCACTACCTTGACAGAAGCATACCATAATATGGTTTAGTGTCCACTACCACTATATCCATTATGTAAGTTGCTTCAGGGAAAGCAACAATTTTCACCTCAGTGTCTTTCAGTGTTCCTATCACAGGAACTTCCCTGTTGTCCATAGCATAACAACTTCCAGTAGATGTAGTGACCTGGAGGCCCAATTCCTTCATCACATGATAAGACATCACATTTGCCGCAGCTCCAGAAACAATCATGCAGTTTTTTACCAAGAAACTATTAACCATTAGTGTGACATAGAACGGGTCAACAGATAATGGTTCTTGAGTGATTATATTTACAATACAGATATTAGAAAATTCCTTGCTTCTTTTCTTTTCCCTTCACTAGTGGACTGGCTTTTGCTAGTATCATTTGGTGTTAACGATATTTCCTCTTGGTTGGGAACAGATACATCATCTATCCCTTTTAAAAGTGCCAGAGCAGCTTCTTTGTGCTCTTTTATTTTTATCATTTCCATGAGTGGGACTGAGAATTTCATTTGGGTTAGAGCATGTTTCATGTCAAAAAGGGGCAATTCAGAGGACATATCACTCATCCTTTTCACTTTCTTGGATTTCTCATTGGGTACTATTTACTCTTTTGATACTTCCCCTCCACTATGATCAGAAGAAGGTTCTGCTTGTTTCCCACACTTATCATTATTATCTTCCTTAGCATGAAAATCCTCAATAACTTGAGGTGGATCTTTTTTGACATAGACAAGGGCAGACTTGCCTTGAGTTGGTTGTATTTTTCTATTTCTCAGGTTGTATTCATTTCGTGCTTGATTAATTGCTGCAATAGTCAAAGACCTTTTTTCCTCATCAGTGGGAGTTTTGAAATGAGAATGTGAATTGTCATTTCCCACTGTATTTATAGTTGCTTGTGAAATAATGTCAATCTGATCACTTTGATAGGATGGATTTTGTAATTGATTTTCAAAACAAGAATTATCTTCTATACACAAATTATCAGAAGATGATGCAATATTAGAAAACCATGGATATGGTTTCTTTACTGTGAACATGTTGATAGAAGGGCCCTCTTGTTCTCTTTCTTCTGTTTGATCAAACAGAGTCTGGGCTACTACACATTGATAGGAAGAGTGTGGCATATTGCAAGCATCACACTAGGGAGTGTTCTAAACATAGTTGGCACTGTTCCTTTTTAGGGGACCTGGGGTTTCCTTGGCCTTAGGGTTATCTTGTCCATTAGGGACTGGTTTTCCATTATTCCAATTTGTCTTATAAGGGTAATATCTTAGGTTAGGCTGTTTGTCAAATATTTAGTTTGTGTACTTATTATTACGATATCCTCCTCTATCATTTTTATCCATTTTGGTAGCAAGGTCTTTTATTGCACTCACCAGTTTATCGACTATATCATCTTCTTTGACATTTTTGTTGGCTAACCCCTTTTCCTTCCAAGGTTTATTGTCTTCCCTCTTCCCCAATTTTCCCGATGCCCTCCTATTACTTTCAATATCAATAGTTATCTTATAAGCATCTCTTAAAGTAGTTGGGTTTTTATCCCTGAGTAGATAAGACATTTTTCTATCAGCAACATTGATATAAGTGGTAAGACACACTTCCTCATCTAATCTTAGGACTTGGAAAAGTTTATTCATGGCCTTTTGAAATCTATTATTAAAACTAGCCATACTCTCATTAGGGAACTTTTTGATGTTATTGAATTCATTTAACATGTATCCAGAATTTACATGTTCTCTATATTGTTCCCTAAAATACTTTACAAATCCATCCCAAGAAGAAATACTATCATTTGGTAAATTTTTGAACCAATCCCTAGCATCTTCTGTTAATGACTGAACAAAAAGATTCATAATAACATCCTCATTTTCAATCTCAAAGTCAGTTATCTTGTCACTAAAATCTTTTAGATGCTCTTCACAAGTAACAACATTATTTCCAGTGAACTTAGGGATTTTATCTCTTACCTCATTGGGCATCACATTAGGGTGACCAGGAATGCCTTCAAAGAAAAGAGGTCTGTATCTATTCATGTAGACAAGTCTTCTTTGGAAATTTCCAAGTACATTATTACCACTTGGTCCAAAAGCTCCTCCTTGGTTTTGAACCGGTGGGGGATCACTTTTCTTGGGGTTAGTGGCTTGAATGCTCAGGTCAGGACCATGAGGCTGAGCACTTGCACTTGGAACAGAATGTTTAACATTCAAATTTAAACCAGAAGATTGCACTTTAGGATCAACCTCTTGATTATTTGGGATTTGGCCAACAGATTGATTTTGTGGCTGTGGTTCATGATTAACTGGCATAGAGCTGCTTGCAGAAGTGTTAGTAGTAGCATGTAGAAAGGCTATCTTCATTCTCATATCTGTTGCAACAACTTCTAATTCTAACTTCTCCAGTTGTTTAGCTAAATCCTCTTTAGCTTTTCTAGCTTGTTCCAACTCAAGATCAACTTGAGATGCTACTATAGGGATGATCAAGTTTTTCTTAGGCTCCTCTATAGTCACACCAATGAGTTTTTGTTTACCTTTGTTGGGAACCTCCATATTTGTCTTAAGCTTTTCATCATGCTCAATCTCATATGGGAAAAATTTCCTGATGACAGGCCCTTCCTTTTCAAATTCATCCTTGTCAGGATTCGATATTTTATTTGGGGCTCTATTCCTTAAATCATCAAGGTTACCAAACAATTCTTGATTTAAATCTTTAACTTCTTGACTCAGGCTTTTAGCCTTAAGGTCATTCCTTCTGGTCTCAGCTAAGAGCTCTTCTCTTTCCAATAGTAAGTCATATATCTTCTATCCACGTTTCTTCTTCGCCTTAGCTATTTCCTTTTCTTGTTCTTTCTTTTTCCTTTTTAAAACCATAATCTCATCTTGCAACTTATCAGAGTCATATGAAGTTGTTTCAGCAGAAGAGGTCTCTTTTGATGGAGCAAGATTTTCTTCTGTAGGAAAGAAACCTATGTCAGTATTTTCTCCATCCCTAAAGGGATAAAAATTAGCATTAGCTCTGTAAGTGCCAGTTGGTCCAATAGGTCCTGCATCTTCGGATGAAGATGACTTTCTCTCTAGAATGGGAGTCTCCATCCTCCCTTTAGAGGTATGTTGGGAATCATGTTTGGATGTACCTCTCTTGGACCATTGTTTCCTTTGAGGTGTATGGAGCTCCTCTCCAATATCCTTTTCAGGATTTTCTTTGAAGTATGATCTGGTATTTCTTTGTCGACTCATCTTATAGAACAAAAAAATATTTCAAAATGTTTAATGTGTAACACTGGAGTACACAGAGGTTAGAGTCACCACCTCTTTTCAGAGGACAAATATATATAAAAATTGAGTATATTGTCCTGACTCAGGTTTTCCCTTTTAGCAATAAATCAAGATGAAACTTAGAGAATAAGTTTTCTCGCTAATTCCTCACCTGACAATATTAAGAAAATTCTCCTTCACTGTTCATATTACTGCAAATCAACTCTACAACTTTCCTTGAGAAAGATACACTGTATTAAAGCAAAGATTTTGCAATCACTAGTCACTCTATTTGAGACAATATTCGTATCATTTTTAGGATCAAAACTTTCAAACAGTGTGCGATAACATATAGAAAGAATAGACTTGGCTTTAGGACTATGAGGAAAAATAGACTAATTCTCAATATTGCAAGGACAAACTCTTTCATGAACATGACTCTTAGAACATTCAAATGTCCCAAGTAGAGTCGCCAGTTTGTTAGCTCTTTTTCTTGTAGAATCAGTATATAGCAGTGAATGCTAGACTCTTTAGTACCCAATTTAGATTCTCACAAGGAAAAGGCTAATTAACAAGGATGAAAATCCTTCTACACTTTGGGCTCCACATACCCAGGCAGGTGCACCTTAAACATACTATTATCTTTCAACAAGTCTGACATTGGATTAAGGATTCATTATCCTTCTTTTTAAGCCACATGGCTTAGGAAGGCTAACCTATTAATTCTCCTTTTAAGGAATCACTAAGATGAACTATACTGAATACAATTATCTAGACATGAATTTGAGGTAACAGAAATATAAAGATTGATTAATATTTCATTGATGATAACAACCACTTATCAAAATTTGATCAGTGCCTAATCATGGGCCATAGAGTTTGAATGAAACATACATACACCAGGGATAATTAATTGAAATACAAATAAAACCTCAGATGGAATGCCTTACAAACTATCTTTTCATCCTCACACCCCTGTATCAAATTCTTGCATAAACCCTAATCCTCTGTAATTATCTACAAGATTTAAACCCTCCTTGAAAGCAACTCAAAAATAATGAAATAGCTACCTTATAACCAATATATTTAAAATTCCTTACAAATTAAACATACAAGATCTTATAGTAAATGAAAGAAGACATCATTAGTATCAAAATGGATATTCCATTGAATTTTATTAATATAAGCCTGATATCAATACATTCAAATTGATTCAAAACCAAAGTCTAGACACAATTCAAAAGTCTGCTTTGCAGTCTTACTTTTACCATTCCTTTAAAATATATTACAACTTACTATACATAGCCAGAAGTAGTCATCCTGTAATCCTTAAAGATCAAGGATGCAACAAGCTTCGAATGACTAGGCTAGAATGCAAAACTCAGGGTATAACAGGACAAAATAACAAGTGGATAGAAAAAACACTTTTGTTACAACATATTCTAATAGATCCTTTGTCTTATGGCTACACAGTGATTATATTTGCCTTGTACTTGCTGGGGACAACCATGTGGAACTCGTTACCTCTAATGTTGATGATGTATAATATCCATTCTTAACTGCATCAACTTCTCTGTTGGGCCTCCCCATCCACCTGTATCTAGACACTTTCACATGGATTAACCATTTTGTACCTGTCTTCCCAAGAAGAGTACACCTCATCACTTGGCTAGTTAAACCCAAGGATTTCATCCTTCTTGCTGATGACCTCACCCTAGCTGGAACTTGCCATCTTAACTTTCCCTTTCCAGAACTCAAAAAATTCCCTAGATTTGTTAATGATATTTATAGTTTGGAAAAATAAAATTGTGATGCTATGTGTCCTAGAATTTATTGCTATGTGTCCAAGGTAATGATGCTATGTGTCCTAGAATTTATTGCTTCTTTTATTTTTCTCAACCATAGTGCCTCATTTTTTAGATCACCATCTTTCTTAAACATATTAGGGTACATTTCATATCTATCCTTTGAAAACTCTCTTCTCAAGGTTTCCACTTTTTTGATGATGGTATTTCTTTTGATGTCCAAGTCCGCCATTATCTTTAAACATTTGTGAGTTCTAGTCAAAACAATATCAATATTATTCTCTTCTTTGGACATAGAATAAAAATATTTCACTTCGGTAGTTTTTCCTTTCCAAGTGTCTATGACCAAACCCCATTGATCTTTATCTGCTTCATATTCATTGATAATGTTAAAGACCCCTTTTCCTACAAAATAAAGATCAGCCAGATTTACCTTCTTGGCACATCTTAAAATGATAGAGTATATTTTGTGAGTGTGCCTCTATTTTACCCATTCCTCAGCTTCTTTGTAGGCTGAAGTTTCTTCAAGGTCTTTTCTAGTAGTTTCTTCTAGCCTTTCCCTCTCTGCCAATAATCTATCTGTTTCCATTTCAGCTTTTGTTAGAGTAGCAGGGCTTGAGGGCATGGGAGAAGGAGGGTAAGTGACATATGGGTTAGATGATGAAGGCTGGTGAGGTTCCTGTGCAATCATCTTCTGAGGCATTATTTGTCCTATTTGCCTCCCCTCCAGAAATGCTATTCTGTCATCGTTCTGTAGGGATTTAACCCTTTCATCATTGTATGCATTTAAGACAAATTCATATTTTTGGTTCAAGTTGTTATAAGCATCTTTCTCCTTTTCAGCTACCTTCAAACTCAAATTGGCCATTTGAAGAAAAAGGTTAGCTACTTCAATACCCGTGGTATCATAAACTCTTTTCACAATGAGGCTGCCTGTGTCCTCAGATTGGTCATTTTCATTCAATCTTCTTTTATCCTTCTTCTTTAAGGACCAGATTGCTAGAGCTACATGATCTTCACTAAACCGGGCACCAATTGATGCTCCAGTAGTGCTCAATGAATTTTCTTCTTTTCTTACAGCATAAAAAACTATGGCGTCAACCAAATCCCATTGGGGTAAAATGAGGACTCCCTTCTTTTTGATCAACTCTCTACCCTCTTCAGAGGTGATTTTGTCAAATTTAGACATCAACTCTTGCTTGACCTCATTTTCTATGTCATCTTTGGTATGATTTGGTTTGGCTTCCTGCAATCTCTGGCACTTATGCTTGTATTCATCAATGTGAGCTATCCATAAAAATTGAATAAAGGCCCTAGCCTTGACAAAATTATCATCTGACAAGAACTCCTCACTGGCCTATTTGGTTACAGGATCCAGCTCTTTACCTACAAATTCTACCACTGTGAGATCAGTAGTTGTATGCCTAGGTGCCTCTGGCACTCCTTGGAGTTCTTGTGCTGTGACAAAAACTTGGCCAATGTTCCCCATTTGAACCAATTTCTCAGCAACTGCTTGGTCATCCATATGTAAAGTGGATTGGGAGGGAGAGTATAAGACACCCTCTTGCTCTTTTCCCTCCACCTTCAGTTTCTTGGGAGAGGGCATCTATTGAGCACTAGTACTTGCTGGCCTCTTTCCTTTATGCTTAAAAGATTTATCAATCTTGGGCATGATAGTACTGTACCCCCTCCTTTTGTATACCACATAATTCCCAGGTGGAATTATCCTTCCTTGTGAAAGTTTGCTTAAGATGGCTTGAGCCTTTTCTGGCTCAGCCTCCATTATTCTTTGTTTCTTCTCACTGAGGGTCTGCATGATACCCTCAAATAAATTCATTAGGGACTTAATATTCTTGGCCCAAGGGAAAAATTCCTTCAAAGGATCATAAGTATTATCAAAATTGTGTAAAAAGTCCAAAGACTTCTTGTACACCAGTCAGGACTTCTTCCTGTAATCCACCCAATTGTCTCATAATTTATGCAATTCCAATCTTCAAAGGGACTCTATAGGGTAGCACATTGGGGGTTCCCCTGAATCCATAAACCCTTATCACTTTAGAAATAGGGTACAAAATAAAATCTCCCCAATTGTGGGCAATCTTCAACTCTGGGGAAAATTCCATAGGTCTCAATAATCTCATCATATCTGTATGGATCCTGGCATTCTGTTTGCATAATAATGACTTAAGCCTAGTGGCAAAAACCCTGTTGAAGTATACATAACTGGCTTGTTTTCTATCCCATGATAGATCAACATTCCACATTTGAATAGGAAAATCCTCATCACCTTGGAACTTGGTTAGGTCCATCTCCTCCTCAAAGAAGTCATCATTATTGAACAAAAAAATATGCATCATAAGGGAATACCACCCCATTGGTTTGAGTATGTTACTATCTTGGATACCTGCCAAACCTTCCTGCATTTGTTGGGCAATGTAAGAGGCATAGTCAAAAACTACTGATAGGTGGGGATGTACAATCTGAACAACCATGAGCATTATATGGACAAGAATTGTTGTCCTTCATCTTCTCCTAGAACCTAGCACAGGGCACTATACAGTTTCTTGGCCTTGCCATTGAAATAATCCAACTTGAATGGCTCTGGTGTGTTAGGCCCTACTACAATCAAGTCCCCTATCTTGTTAAAGTATCCTTTCAGGGCCTCATTTCTGTAGTATTCCCTCTGGGTCTGGTATACTTGCTTAAAATAATCAAACTCAATATCATTCATTTGTACTGAAGTATCACTCAACTTGAAAATTCTTCTGATTTCATCGGTTGTGACAGTCAATAGCATGTTTCCCTGTGTATCCATAACAACCCTGGATACTTTGTCATAAGTGTTGGCTATCAGGGTGAACAAATCTGTATCCATGAACACCATGGGTACTATCAACTTTCCCATGTCTAAGGCCCATATGTTACAATCTGGGGTAGGGGCGTTCCTTTGGTTGTATGCAGTTCTGAACAAATTTAGACCATTCAGAGTGGTTTTAACATCTTTGGCCTACCTACCCGAGTCATATAAACCCTCTCCTACTCTAAAACGGGGATGTGTCGGGACTATTCTTTTAATTTGGGTTGCACCGCCTATGGATCCTTTTAATTATTGCAGGAGGTCCTATCTAACATTTCTTTTCTGATAATATACCTCTCCCGAAAGTTCAATCCTAGGGGCCATTCTGAACCTAGGGCTTTTTTCTGAGATAAAATTCAGATTTTGAAACGATAATTCTGAAAGCCTTTTGAATTGCAAATCTTACTAGAAACCTGAATTTTGTTGTATTAGAGATGACTTACCCGTTCTGCAATTCTGTCGCAAGGAGCTGAATATATCTACAATTCCATTTCTTTGCTTGGATAATTCAAGTGAGTTATGGTGACTTCAAGCTGAAATAATGAGTTATACTATTTCAATCAAATCAATCTTTCACATTGAATTGAACTGAAATGGCCACTCGTTCTGCGATCAATTCGCCTGCTTCAAATTTGCAAATTAACGGCTCACTGGAACTCATTTTGGTAACTTTGAATCTAAGCCATAGATTTCAAGTAAAATCTATTTCATCGAATGACCCTCTTCTTTTCCCAGAAATAACTGTTCATTTGGGACACGTGTCAGTACGACTTAATCTCTTATATGATAGATGTCATGCTTCTTCTCCTTAAGTGATTAAGTCCACCGTTTGATTCATCGTAATCTATCTGGAAGTTATCTCACCTTGAGTTTACTAACTGCGGTTGCAACATCATCATCTATGCCACATGTCATCACAACTTATTTTCTTATCTATTAGATCTTGAGCACTTCACCTTTAAGCGATTAGGTCAACCATCGATCTTTTTTGTAGTAGTTGTTCCTTTAATTCTATCTTTACAACATCAGCCAGACCCACTAGGACACGTGGCATCATGTCTTAATGGATTAGATGATAGATGTTGATTACTTTCCTTTTAAGCCATTAAATGAGCCGTTAGATCTTTTCAAACTTCTCCAACCTTTATCCTGCAGTCAGCTTTACCTTTAGTGGATTACACATCATCACATGTGACACGCGTCAGCACCGCTTAATGGCTTAGACGCTAGATATTGATTACTTTTGAGATAAGTTATTAAGCTGACCGTTGGATCAGAAACAAGTTGTCTATGTTTTACTCCTTTCCAGCTCAGATCACCCGGGTCCACCAACTGCCACATGTCTTCACCGCTTAATCGCTTAACTAATAGATCTTATGCATCTTGCCTTTAAGCGATTATGCCAACCGTTAGATCTTTCTGAAATTTAATCACCTTTATGCTACCTACGGCATGACCCACATTACTTCCCTTGACATGTGTCAACATCACTTAATCACTTATCCATTAGATGGTGCACACTTTGGGATTAAGCGATTAAGTCTACTATCGATTCTTTCATGATCTGCCCACTGTTTATCTGAGAACCTTTATGACCATTGGACCCACCAAAGACACATGGCATCATGGCTTAATAGCTCACCTGATAGATCTCGAGTGGTTTGGGATTAAGCCATTAAGTGGGCCATCCGACTAAAACACACTTGCTTGATGTATAATGATCTTATTAAAATCTCAGCGGACTTTGGATTAAGGGAATAATATAAGACCTCGGTGTTAGGATCGACAACTTTAATAAACATGACCACTTAAAAACAAACCCATTCAAGACATGACTTAAGTGAAAAAGGTACCATGAAATTAGAAAGAATTTCAACGCTTAGGGTTTTATGACCTAAATTACACTAGGAGACATGAAACAAGGGTTTTCTAGCATTTCCAACTAGGTTGAGGGCTAGAAGAAAATTTGCAGAGGCATAAGAATAATTTTAACCATATATTTAAAGATTTGGATATCATGAATGATAGGAGACTTCAAAAATTTACTTGGCATATTCCAAACAAGAAATAGTACCAACATACCCCTGGGATGAATCCCATACACTATTTCAATAGGACTCTTTCCAGTGGATCTATTGACTGTATCATTGTATGCAAATTCTACTTGAGTAAGTAATTGATCCCATGATTTCCCATACTCTTTGGTGAGGCATCTCAAAACATTTCCTAAGCTTCGGTTCACCGCTTCAGTCTTACCATCATTCTGTGGATTATATGCTTAGCTAAAGGAAAGAGTAGTACCAATCTTCTACCATAAAGTTTTCCAAAAATGACTCATGAAATTGGAGTTTCTATCTGATACAATACTCAAAGTTAATCCACGTATCCTTATTGCTTCTCTAAAGAATAGATTTTTTATGTAACATGCATCATGTGTGGTATTGCATGGCACAAAGTAAGCCATCTTGCTGAACCTATCCACAATCACAAAGATATTGTCCACTCCTTGCTTGGTCTTCGGTAATCCAACTAAAAAATCTATTGTAAGGCATTCCCATGGTCTATTTGGGACAGGAAGGGGCTGATACAATCCTATATTGGATGAAGTCTCTTTTGCCTTCTGAAAAACCATACAAGTCTCTACATACTTTTGGACATCCTGATTCATTCTTGGCCAATGGTAATACCTCTTGACCAACTCTAGAGTTTTATTCAACCCAAAATGTCCACTCAATGAACCATTGTGCTTCTCTTGTATTAGGTTCTCTCTCATGGAACCTCTTGGTACACAGATTTTTCCTCCTTTAAATAGAAGACCTTCTTGAAGAGTATACTCTGAATACTCACTATGAAAGTGATTTTGATATTCTTGACATACCTTGTATGTTTCTTCAAAGTCTTCATCTGCTGGATACAGAGCTTTGAAGCTTTCAATGCTGATGCTCCTTAGGTAAACTTCTTTCACTGTGAGTAACCTTCTACTCAATGCATCTAATAATTTTTTTTTTACTCCCTTCTTGTGCTTTATGGTGAAGGTATAGGCTTGTATATACTCCCCACGTTTCATATTATTATGGCTTAGTTTAACCTGTGAACTTAGAAAACTCAAAGCTTGATTGTCGGTAAAGACTACAAATTTTTTGGGAAGGAGATAATGTCTCCATTTCCTTAGTGCTTTCACTAATGCATACAACTACAAATCATATGAGGAATAATTCCTTTTTTCATCACTAAGCTTCTCACTATTAAAGGCTAATGGCTTTCTTCTTGACTCAAGACTGCACTGACAGTAATGTTTCTATCATCACACTCCACAGTAAACGATTTGTCAAAACTAGGAAGTGTCAATATCAATTGAGTCACTATCCTTTTTTTTAGATGCTCAAATCCTTCATCATCCTTCTCATTCCATTGGAACTTTTCTTTCATACCTCCTTTGATGGTATCTAAAATAGGTGCACTGATTTCACTAAACTATTTGATGAACTTTCGGTCAACTTTTCTTCATGCAATGTTTGCATTACCATTTGCAGATGTCTAAGATGATCTTCTTTGGTCTTTCTAAACACTAGGATGTCATCTAAGTACACTACAACCCATTTTTCAATTAAGTCCTTAAAAACCTCATTCATCAATCTCATAAATGTGCTTGGGGCATTTGACAACCCAAAAGGCATAACAAGCCATTCATAAATTCCTTCGGTAGTCTTAAAAGCATTCTTCCACTCATATCCCCCTTTAATTTTGATATGATGATATCCACTCTTAATATCTATATTGGAGTAATATCTAGCACCACCAAGACAATCCATCAAATCTTCTATCCTGGGTATTGGAAACCTATACTGGATAGTAATGCTATTTATGGCTCTAGAATCGGTACACAACCTCCAAGTACCATCTTTCTTTGGGGATAATACTATGGAAACAACACAAGGAATTATACTCTCTCTAATCAAACCTTGGTCAACTAGTTCCTAGATTTTGTTATAAATCTCTGCATTCTGTTGTGGGGTCATTTTATAAGTAGTTTTATTTCAAAGTGAGGCTCCTAAGATAAATTCAATCTGATGACTAATAGTTCTCTCAGGTGGTAGGATAGTTGGTTGACCATAACTAACTATGGCCTGGTATTGAGTTAACAACCATTGGATCTCTAAAGGTAACTCTTCCCTCATATTTCCCTTTTCACCTTTTGGTTTTAAAACCAAAGCAAAGCCTACTCTATCTTCTTCTTCCAATGTCTTTAAGAATTCTTTCTCACCGAACAACAGTAGGTTGGGACCTCTTTTCTTTTCTTTCTCTTCTTCCAAGGTTGACTGTACCCTAAAAGTAATTCCATCCTTCTTGAAGGAATAGGAGTTATCAACTCCATCATGCACCACAGCTCAATCAAATTGCCAAGGTCTGCCTAATAGAAGATGACACACATCCATGGGCAGTACATCACACAAAACTTTGTCCTTATACCTCCCTATGGAAAATTGTATCCAAGCTTGTTCACTAACTATTACATGTTGATCTTTATTTAACCAAGTAACTCTATAAGGATTAGTGTGAGGAATCCTTGTCAATTTTAAATTCTCAATAGCTTCTAAAGAAACTATATTATTAGTAGAACCTGAATCTATGATAACTTTATAGACCTTACTGAGTACCTTACAATTGACTTGAAACAAAGATCTTCTCTAGCTTGGCTCTGCTTTGATGGGTTCTTTAAGGAGTGCTTGCGGAACCATCAAATGCTCTCCCATCTCTGTTTCTATGGTGACTTCTGCAATCTTTCTACTAGAAGACTCTTCTTGCACATAGTTATCTCTTTTCTCTCCTCCTTGTGAAGTAGAGATTTTTGCAGGACACCGATATGCAGGATACCCAAACTATTGACAGTTATATCACTTCATCGAAGAGAAGTAAGATCCTCTTCCTTGGTTATCAATTCTTCATCTTGAATTGTGTCTTGAACCTTTTCCTTGGTTGTAACCACCTCTAGTGTTACTGGATTCTCCTTGATTGTCTGTGAGTCTGGTCTCACTCTGATTCTTAGCTTCAGGATTCCTTCCTCCATATCCTCCTCTATGACCTCTATTGTCTCTTCATCTACCTCTACTATTTGAATCTTGCTTCTTCTTGAACTTTTCCTCTAGCTTGAGAGCTATTTGATAGCATTGGTGTACATTCTTGGGGCTTAAGAGACTGATCTCTTCTTGAATACTCCATTTGAGGCCATTCTGATACCTTGCCACTGTTAGGCTTTCTTCTTCCATCACATGGGACCTTAAGCATAGCTTATGGAAATATTCTATATAGGAGCTGACTTCTAATTATTTCTACCTCAGATTATACCTTTTCTTGTGCAACTACACTTAATTAATCATTAGGAAGGTAAGTTTCCTTCATCTTTTCCATCATACCTTTCCAACTTATTATGGGTTTCTTTCCTCCTTTTTCCCTTTCATCTTGGACAAATTTCCGCCAAGTGAGAGTAGTTCCTCTCAATCTTGTCTTGGCTATTCTGACTTTCTGAGCTTCGGTCACACTATCACAATCAAAGTGATTTTCAAGACCTTCTATCCATTCCATGATTAATTCTGGATCCATCTTGCCACTAAATAGAGGCAAAACTTCTAAAGACTTACCACTCATTGCCTTTAATGCTTTCAAGAATGTCTCTTCTTTAAGCATAGGGTCTATCTCTGGGATCATGTCATCCTCGGCCATTAATTTACCCTTCTCATCAGCTTCTCTCATCAGTTCAATGATTGTTGTAGTTCAAAGCTGTACTTCTTCTAATTTGCATGCCATTTTGGCTAACTACTCCTTCAAGAGTTTGTTCTCCTCTCTCTGTTCTCCAACATCTCTTGCTAGGTCTGCATTGGACACCATGTTGGATGAATTTATAGAATCTTCTAAAAATCACACCCAAACAACACAAGCCCAATTCTCTAACTTGCTCTGATACCAATCTGATGTAGAATCCAAGTCTAGTTGTTACCAAGAGTCGGCCTGACTCTACTTCAAGGTCTCTGAATGGAACTTATAGGGTATTACCAAACCCTAGATTGAGGAAGCCGCTAATATCTTCACCTCAAGTTCTCTAGACCTGGTTCTCACCATTAAGATACTATCTCATACTATAGAATCTATTAGGATAGATTCATTCTCCAAGTTAAACCGATTGATTCAACATGAAAAACTAAACTGAACATATTACACAAAGAACACATAACAAATTGTAGAAGGAAATGCCAAATACTCTCTATATTTCTATCTAAATCTACTACATGTAAAATATTCTACAATCTCTTATCCATATACTCTCCTTACTCTATCGTATACAAACTTCTAACTATATAGCTTTTTTCGTCAAAATATCTTGTGTCCTTCAACAACTTCAACAACCTTGTACAAAAGGCATGGGCGGTCCATAAATGACCCTCCCATCACTGGAACAGGTGTCCCTATCCATCAAAGACAAAAAATACATGGTGAGAGCCGTTGCAGTTGACCCAGCTGGTCACAAATGTCACATCCCACGTTTCCTGGGCCTTTATCGACATAACCGAGCAACAAATTGCCATTACCAAGCACCAGTCCCGAGCGTCAAAATAAAATTTGCCTTCAATATGCGAGCATCAGTCAGCAAACCTAAAATTTGCAAGAAACCCTAAGCAACATCACCGAGCACCAAAAGTAACCCGAGAGACATTACTGAGCAACAATCTCGAGCCCTTCACACACCATGCTCGACCAACCTAGTGTAACCCGAGCAAGATTCCTGAGTAGCATTCCCAAGCAACAGAGTTTCCCGAGAACCAATATAACTTAGTGCCATTTGCCCATTTCGGTTGCTAGAGCCTTGTGGGATTTCTAGAGGTTTATAAGCTACCTCAACACACTTAAACTAGAAAACAACTACTAAGCAACATATGGTGTTTGTTCACTGATTGACCTTGGTCATTACAAGAATGGTGGAACAAAACACCTTACAAACCAAAAATGCTTCCTAACCTTGAAATGTTTCTAACCTGAGGTTCTCCTGCACCAAAAAATAGGTAATAATATAGGAATATTTGTAGGTATGGAGGAAGAAGTATGTAATTATGAAAACTGTGTTATCTTAGTCAGAATGGACATAAATATTAGATTTTTTAAAACCAGTTATAATTAAATCCAAGAATGATACCTTTGAAATTCATCCAAATCCTTTCACCTTCCCTCTCTGATATGGAAGTTGAGGTTAATTTTGGTGATCAGAGAGGTGGAGGTTTTGTAGTAATTGACAAAATTCAGAAGGATGGAATTATAGGGATAGAGGAAGATGAAATTATGGAAGATGCTGAGAATGCAAGTATGAACATCTTAACTCAAGAAATGAAGGGAAGGGGGATCTTGGAATAGATTAAAAAAATAAGGATTATTCAAAATACATTAGTCTATTAGAGTACAAGGGATCCCTAAATAGTGTCATTGAAAAAAACTGAGGTAATGAGAAAGTTTGTTAGTATGGAGCTGCTCAATGTTAGTTAGAGTATTATGACTCTGGAATCGGACAAATATTTCCTTCAAATAAAACTAAAGATACAAACTATCATACAAAAAATATAGAACATGTTGGTAGTGGGCCAATTCCCCTCATGATATTTATGACATGGTTTAACAACCTCATGTGTATTCTATAAGTCTAGTGGTTGTATCAGGCATTGACATGCCGATATTTTGGGTGTAACAACCCTAGCTTCTAACAAATGGTATCAGATCTTGGTCATAGGTTCAAATCACACAATCCATACCGAGTGACGCTAGGAGGGGGATTGTTGGCAGTGGGCTAGTGTCCCTCATGAGATTTGTGACATGGTTTAACAACCTCATGTTTATTCTATAAGTCTAGTGCTTGTATCAGGCATTGATAGGTTGATCTTTTTGGTGCAACGACAACCCTAGATTCTAATAAAACATTATCAATAAATACTTAACAAATATATAGATGAGGAAAGGAAATAAAATGGAATAGTATACATAGAGAAATTGATTAGGGGAGGCAGTAATTCAGGGATAATAAAGGGAAAAGGAGATGAGTATAAAATAAAAGAAATTATTGAGATTGAGATGGACTATGATGTAACAGATATGATAGAAACCAATGTGGATCAAATAGATATAGAATCCCTTAATGATTTCTTAGGTATGGATATGATCAACCATTCAGATGTGATGCATGAACAAGAAGGCGATCTTATCCTAAACTTAATGGAATCCATGAGCATGGAAGATCAATAAATAATTAACAAGATCCTCAATGGATTGTGCTAAGCAAGCAAGAAAATAAGGTAGAAAATCCATTATTGAGTTAAGGGAAAAAGATGGAAAGGCCTTAGGTCGGGCTAAGATTATAATGCTACTGAATGCAGGGAAGGGGAAGTACCTTCCCAAACAGCCATGAAACTCATAGCCTGGAACATTAGGGGTCTAAACGTCCCTAACAAACAATGCCTCTTAAAAATGAGTCTATCCTCCTTTGAGGTAGATATAATTATGGTACAAGAAACACAAATGAAAGTAGAAGAGTATGAAAATATGAACTAGAAATTTGGACAATGGTAAATCATTGGTGTTCCCTGGAATGGTACATTAGGTGGGATGTGAATCATATGGAATCCCAGGAAAATCAATTTTAGCCTTATATATGATAGCAATAATTGGACGTAAGGTAGGGTTAAAAGTCTAAGTATCAATATGAATTTATTACTTGTTAACGTGTATGGACCAAAATTCCTACATGAGAAAAGAATAGTATGGAAAGAAATAGAAAATTTTATAATGGCACACCCAGATGAAAATGTTATCTTAGGAGGGGATTTCAATGCAATAAAAGGTGCAAAAGAGAAATTTGGGGGATCAAATAGGGATTCAATGACAATGAGGGAATTCAATTCCTAGTTATAGAGACTAAATAGTTTGGAAATACCTATGACCAATGGGAAATTCACTTGGACCAATAGATGGGTAGGGCTATGCCATATTATAGAAAAACTAGACATATTATTCTTTGTGGGTAATATAGATAACTTCACCCACAACATGTACACTAACATTTTGACAACCTCTAGGTCTGATCATTTGCCAATCCAACTGACCTTTTTGGAGGGGGCTCTTCCAAAAAACAATCCCTTCAAGTTTGAAAATATGTGGTCAAAAGATGAGGACTATCTCAAGAACATTGAAGTATGGTGAAAAGAAGCTAAATTCAAAGGATCAAAAGCATTTATCTTCACATCCAAACTAAAACTTATTAAAGTAAACTTATCCAGTGGAATAAGGAACACTTTGGTAACATCTTTGAATCTAAGAATACTTTAGAATCCAATATGGGGGAACTCAATGAAAAAACTATTATAGAAGGAATGAACCAAGAAGTATATGATAGGGAGAAGGAACTTATGCTACAATATGAAGAAATACTAGCAAAAGAGGAGATATTCTGGAAACAAAGACCAAGAAACTTATGGTTGGAGGAAGGGGACATGAACACATAAAATATTTCATAATAGCACAAAGATGAGAATAATTTGGAACATGATATCCACAATAACATACTCTAATGGGGTAAAGCTAGGGAACCCTGAGGATATAGATAGAGAATCCATCCAAAATTTTGAAGGCTTATTAAACAACCTTGAGGGCTTAGATAGACTGGCCCAAAATGAAATTCCAACTAACATTCCAAAAATTATAACAGAGGAAAAAAACATAAGACTTAACGAGAAAATAATGATGGAAGAAGTAGAAAATACACTTAAAAATGTTCACCCGGACAAGGCTCCAGGACCTGATGCCTTTCCAGCCCTTTTCTATCAAAAATGTTGGTCCTTCATAGGAAAAGAGACAGTGGAAGTACTAGAAAACATGAGAAACTCAGGAAGGTTATTAAAAGAGATCAACAACACCTTCATTACATTAATCCCAAGGAAAGCAAACTCGAAGAGTTTTGATGACTATAGACCCATATCACTATGTAACACATTATATAAATTAATGAAAACTTTAGCTAATAGAATTATGATTTTACTACCTAGGCTCATCTTTGAATATACTGTCTTTGTACCGGGTAGATCAATATTGGATGGGATAATTATAGCTCAGGAATCTATACATTCTATCCAACATAATCAAACACCGAGTATGATAATCAAATTAGATATTAGTACGACACATGACAAGGTAGATTGGATATTCTTATGTAAATGCATGGAATCCTTTGGATTCTTTAAACAATGGATTAACCTAATCTTTGAATGCATATCTAGGCCTAAGTTCTCCATTCTAGTTAATGGATCACCTGAAGGTTTCTTTAGTATTTCTCAGGGAATTTGGCAAGGAGACCCAATTTCACCTTTTCTTTTTATTATAATGGATGAAACTTTAGGTAGAACTTTATCATAGGCCGAAAGAAATGGAGAATTGAGAGGAACTAGCATTACTCAGAATGTTGATCCCACAACACATCAACAGTTTGTGGATGACAATTTTATTTTTGTAGAGGCAAGTATGGAAGAAGAAAGAACAATAAATAATATTTTAGGTAAATATTCTGAAGCATCTGGTCAACAACTAAATAAAGATAAATCATAAATCTTCTTCCTGAATACAAACTATAGGACAAAGCTAAAGATATGTTATCTCTTTAACTTTAGGAAAGGGGATCTACCATGCAAATATTTAGGAGTCCAATAAAATAAAGGGAATAAATCAATGAACCTATGGGACAATGTGTTAAATAACATTGACAACATGATAGAATCATGGAAAGGAAAATGGTTATCTAATGTAGGTAAAAAAACAATGATAAAATCAGTTCTATCTGTAATACCAATTTACTAGATGATGTGTTTCAATGTGCCGGTAGGAATTAAAGATAATATTACAAAGAAATTGGGAACCTTCTTTTGGAAGGGATCGAGTGAAAAATCTAGGATGGCACTTATAGCTTGGACCCAAATTTGCAAATCAAAGGAAGAAGGTTGAGCAAGCATAAAATATATTATGAAGCAAAATCGAAATTTAGGAGCAAATTTAGTATGGAAAATGTACAAGTATCCAAATTCTAAATGTGTCAAAATTTTAAGAAATAAATACTTGGATGGGAAGAATAATATGAGTAAATTCAAACATGATTTACCACCAAATGGATAAAAAATTTGGAACTTTATTAAAGAGTGCAGAGGTATTATTATGGATGGAATAACATGGTATATTTGAGAGGAAAAAAAAACACTCTTTTGGGATGACTCATGGGGAGCACTCCGACCTTTGAATAAAGAAACCGAGGAGATTCAAGATATTGAATACCTCAAAAGACATAGAGGTATTTGCGTTAAAGATTACATAGAATAAACACAGGGTAAACCAACTATGGGTTGGAAATGGAAATCCTTTGACAACTTAGATTTACCTAAAGATTTTTGTAAAAAACTAGAAATAGAACTAAAATGCAGGTAGTTTACACTGAGAAAGGGATAAGATAACGTCATGTGGGCCAAAGAAATTAATGGGGAATACAACACAAAAGATGGATACAAAGATATTGGTAATTGCAACTACAAGAAAAATGACTTACCCATAGACTTATGCTGGGCTAAAAATTGTCTCCCAAAAGCTGGAATGTTTGCATAGCGGCATTGCAGAAGAGAATACTAATAGTAGATTGGTTCCTTAAGATGGGATACCAAGGCCCATCTAGATGTCCTCTATTTAATAAGGAAAGTGAATCTAGTGATCATATATTGTTAAACTGTGAATTCACCAACAAATGTTGGTCTTTTCTCATTAACATATTAAACTGGATTACAACATTACCTAATAATATAAAATATTTGCTCTTGAGTTAGCCAAGAAAGGATGGAGATAACTTATATGGAAAATTATGGAAGATTGCACTATCTATCCTGATATGGGAAGTATGGAAGGAAAGAAACAAAATACTTTTTAAGGAATAAAAAATGGATATAAAACATTTTCTTAATAAAATTGAAGCTAGTATTGTGGAAGTAGTGAATAGTAGAAATGTGAATGGGGGAACAAGGATGTTGTTTACAATAGAGGACAATTATATTAGGAAGAATTGTTTTGGAATAAAAATTGCACCATTTTTTGGGGAAAAGGGTGCAAAGAGAAAAGACAATAGGAAGGATTGTGTGTGGAAAAAACCACAAGTGGGCTGGTACAAACTTAATTTTGATGGAGTAGTGAGAGGAAATACATGAATAGAAGGTATTGGGTGTTGTATTCATGATTGGGAAGGTGAAAAAAAATCTATCTTAGCAAATCCCTTACGAGTAGAAACCAATAATTATGCAGAACTCACTGCATTAACATAAGACCTAGTTTTATGCAAAAAACTTAAGCTTGGCAATATAGAAATTGAAGGAAATTCTGGCATAGTGATCAATGCAATTAGGAAAGGAGGGACCCCACACTGGTTCCTGAATGGTATGGTAGGAATAATTATGGAAATCCTTGGAGAATTCATAAATTATTCTATAAACCATATATATAGAGAAGGTTACAAAGTAGCAAATAATTTGGCAAAGCAAGGAGCAGATGGCCTCTGGATTGAGGTGCATGATAATGGAAATAACAGTTATCATGAGGCAGAATAGGACAATAGTAGCTACAAATTTACAGTGCATAAATGAAATACTTGGGATAAAAGGGATAAATGAGATTAACTATACTAATTTTAGAATCAAAATATAATAAGAGCTAAAATAGGCCAATAACTAAATGACAAAATTTGGGGGATAAGGACAATAAAGGAAGATATCGGCTAAAATTAACAATAAAGTATAAGGATATGAAAAGAATTAGGGAATCATAAGGAAATTATGTTAAAATATTATTACCTTAAGAGGAAATTAGGGTAGACAATAACCTTTTAATATGGAGAGTATATCTATTACATTATAATAACTAAGAAACAACATATAAGGTAATAATAATTCACCAAATCTAAATTAAATGGCCTAAACACGCTAACTCCAATCAGAGCTACAATGAGAGAAATAATCAAAAGAGAAAACTTGCAGAATAGGTGGAATATGCTTAGTAATAAGGAGTTTTTTAGAATTCTAAACACAATAGGTTACTTTCCCTATCAAAACTTATAGACTTAAACTTGGTAAGTTTAAGCCTATTAAGAGGATTGAAACATGCCAAAAAGCTTGTTTAGGATCCACCTCCTAATCCACTCATTAATGATCACCTTCTTTTAATCCTTCCATTGGGGAGTCACTTCAATAATTAATGTAATATTTATTCTTTCCTATAAAAATCTCTTCATTCGTGTCTCAACATTAATAAAAATCAGTGTTATAATTACCTTATTCAATTTACACTATGCATGATTAATCACGATGATTACTTTCTAGAGGCTTCCACATCCTTTATAGATTGGATATCCCTCTTAATCTCATAACGAATTAGAATTTTTGTCTCATATTGGTAAGATCTGTCAGATTTAGACATTATGGATACTCATATAGTGGTTTTCCATTCCATAGGTAATATGAAAATGACGTATAGGGGTAGTATTCAACCTGAGCATTGGAATTGCATTCTCAACCCCACTGATGACCTAGCTAGGAGGGCTATTGAGATAGTTTTTAGCGAAGAGTTATACCATTTTGAATTCACCCTTAGGAAAAATGGTGAAGTTGTAGGGACTCTTATTTCATGCCTATTCATTGCTAGCATTCTAAAAGCTCAAATTGCATCCCTATGCAATAAGATCTTGGCCCATGAAATCTTGTTTGGGCTGGAGAATGTAATATATACTGTTAATAACAACCTGGAAATCCTGTATCTGAATAATTACATGTGTGCTCAGGTAGGTAGTCTAGAAGAAAGGGATGACATTAAGCGACGTCTGATTTCGGTCATTTGAGACAAGGAAGCCCTTGACTCCAACTGGGGTGTGGTGGAACAATATACACTTCATACTGAAATGGATGTGAATTATTCCAACTAACAACACAATATAGTTATGAAAATATCTTTAGGAGGAAGGATATGAAGTCTTGATGTCAATGAAAAGTGTGGACCTCAATTGTATTCATGTTATCACCCCAATAATTGCTAAGAACAACTGGCAGAAGGGTCTAAAGAAGGATTCCAAGGGCAAAGATGCTAGGACCAAAGATGAAGGAGCAAAGGAAATTGATGCATCAGATGATAAACTAATCATCATTAAGTGTAAGTAGTGACAGTAAAGGGTAACTATATTTTTTGGTCACTATACCGGTTTACCATAGAAATATTACCTGCAACAGTTAATTAAAATGCCCCTTTTTTGTATATTATGGGGTTAGAAGGCATCTACTTTACTTATATCATATCAACGAATGTAAATAACCTTTCATAGTTATAATAAAATGGTGTTGGTATTATATGTATACATTAAGGTAGTTTTCACTCTATTTTACAGTTAGAATATCATTTATCTTCAAATTCACTAGCTTAAATAGGACATGGATTTACGAGTAAGGCTTACAATAGTAGAAAATTATGCACAGGGTAAATCTATTAGTTAAAAATATGGACTATGGTTTAAATTTGGAATTTCTCTTCGATTACTATACTCAGAAATTTTCCATGACAATGTCATTTAGCTAATCCAATATTAACTAAAATACTACAATGATAAATAAACAAACATAACAATTCCTAAATAAATAGATACAAATCATATATATATATATATA